>JAIPRL010001612.1:0-77686 GCA_025469235.1 Pemphigus obesinymphae
CCTCCTCTTTCCCATGTTAAACAGAAAAAGCCCACTTTCCATCAAAACCAAACTTTACATTTTCAAAGCCTACATGCGCCCCATCCTAACATACGCCTCCCCCGCATGGGCTTCCAATATTTCAAACACCAACTGGTCCCGCATAGAAGTCGTCAAAAATAATACACTCCGCAAAATCACTGATCTCCCATTCTACGTTAGCAACCACACCATCAGGAAATCCACCAACATCCCGTCCATTCTCGAATATAACAATGCCACCTCCACCAAAATCAAACAGTCGATTACTTCGTCCCCCTTTCCACACATCGCGTCTATCTCAACCCGCCCCGGTCTACTCAACGGCCACAAAAGAAACCGTCCTCTCAACTTCTAAAATTCTAAAACCATAAAATTCACTCCCTCACCACCTCACAACTCCTGATACATCCGACCCTCTAGTAGAAGCATAAGCTTGAGACAGAGTACCCCCCCCCCCACAAAGAAAGTCAAGTCAAAGTACTCGGTGCGACATGTACAGGAGGCTCCTATTGGGTATCTGACGACGGAAGGGTGCATTATATTATCATCGATTATAAATTACTAAATATAAATATTAATAATAACCCAGCCGATAATACTTACCCAATTTATTAATCAATGATTATATTTCATTTTCATCAATTATCATCATGATATATTAACAAGAAATATGATATTATAGTGAGGTATCTATTAGTACATATAATAGCGTAATATTTTACCTAATTATATATATTATTTATTTAAATTACATCGATTTTGAAATATATTTTTTACAATGAATAATAATCATTTAGTAAACATTAAAATTCAATATTTTATTTCCTTTGGTATTCCAAAATTGTACAAATATTTATTTGTGGATATTTAATAAAAATGTATTTTTAATGTTTATTAATTATTTGATTTTAATTTAATTTCAAATTAATTATTTTTAAATGTATGACTAACATTTATAAATATTTGTAATTTAATGATTTAATTTGAAATGTTAATAAAAGTTTGTATAAAAGTTGAAAATTAAGTATTTAATTTTCAATCAAATTCCAATATTTATACAATGATTATCATTGGAAAATGACGTGGGGGATTAAACTTACTAAATAAAATATCAAACATGGCCTTCAGTCATTAAATTGATGAAAAACATGAGTACCTACTACAAACGGTACTCAAACCCTGCAAATCAAATGTACTAAATGTAATTATAAGTTAATTAATATTTATAAGGCCTATAAAACAATTAATCATAGCGGTTAATTTTTTTTAATGTACCAACTATATAAAATTTATCATTGAAAAAGCTCTCAACTCTTATCCAAAAACATATATCATTATTAACCAACAGTGGTATTATTTCAGGTTTTACTAGACGGGGGAAAAATGTTGACTGGCCCTTTTACAAATAATAAATTGTTATTCCTCCATGGTTTTTGCCAGTTACCTTTCTTGTGTGAAATGCTTTAAAAACGGAAATAAGCACAAAAAAAAGTGATCAGCTTTTTTTGTATTTTGCTAACAAAACTAGATTAATTTGATGATTAATATTCTCAACGATCGTCCCAGTAGGCCTTTATAAATTAAGCGTGGGCAAATGCTCTCTTTGCTCCTTCTCCCAAATGTTATCACTGTTATCCAATATATTCTACATTTCACTAAGAATCTAAAAAAAAGATTATTAAAATTTGTTTCTAGCTACACTCACATCTATGGCCCGTCATAAAATTTTTTTTTTTGATACGACCAAAGTTCCAAAAAGTTTGACCACACCTGTACTAAATAATGTCTTAAAATATGCATAAAAGCTACAAAACTTAAATACCTATTATATAGAATAATTTTAAATCTCGTAAACATTTTTGATTATTTACTTTAATAAATTTTAAAATATTGTTAGATCATTATTTATTTGGATTAAACTTAAACTTTATATAGAACATTCTATTGTGAAGTTAGATTTAGGTTTATTATCACTTAGTATTATTAATTCAGTACTATTAGATGTTATTATATAATATAATACCTATGTATTTCAACGGTATACAATGAATTTTAATATAATATATATTAATATGATTTAAAAACCTATTTTTGTTTAAAAACTAATTAGGTATATAGGTACCTACATATATATATACATTTTTTTTTTTTAATTACTGACACAAATCTTTTATTTCATAATTCATTATTATTATAATTATAGCTCATTATAAGTATATATAATATAGGTAGATAGGTAGGTATATATGTATATATATATTTTTTTTTTTATTCTAGATGCGATTTCCTCAAGCATAAGAACCGTAATACGTGGTTAATAATAGTAGAAAGGAAAAATTAAATATAATGAGTCAAAGGAAAAAGTGAAATTAAGAAAATACAAATTTACAATTACATAATGAATAATCGTATTAGAACATATTTTGTAAAACGTTACAAATTTGTATTCTCTACATTTTGTTTTTATTTGCTCTTTCCACAATTAAAATTTGAATTCTATAGCCAATAGGTGTAAAATGTAAATTTCGGCGTAAGAGCAACTACCATCAATGTGCAATACTCGGGGCTGTTTAAATTTTAAATTGCGAAAACACAAGCACATCTAGACATTTGTTTTATAATGACTAACACTCGTGTATTGAATACGTTTATATTATTTTGTTAAATTCCAAGTTATTTTATGTCTATTTAAATTATTTTGTCGATTTGTTGTAAGTTTTATGAATCCGAAATATTGGACCTGACATAAAAAAAATTAAAAAATATGTTGGGAAAATATTAAAGTTTTAAAAAATATTTGCGGCTCTTACGAAAGATAACAATTTTGTTTAGTTTTTGTCAGTCCTTATTTCATATAAATCTTTTTATTAAACAAAATAATTTTCTCCATTTTGGTCGTTGATATGATATATAATACATATGGGTATACCTATTTGGCGATATAACATTGAATAGAAGTTTTTGCTCCCAGTATAAAGCATTTTCACCGATAGAGTTGTTGTATAGAAGTATTTTTAACTTATGCTGAGTAGGTTTATGGGTATAGTAAGTATCCATAAGTTATGAGGCACGGTAATTGCAAAAAATACGTAGTAGGAGAGAAAGGATTTTTACGAGGGAAAGGAAAGTACTTAATTATTGTAAACATGGAAATTACATAGAACACGAAAATTTAAATTAAAAATACATTATTTTAATAATATAAAACAGCAGGTTAAGGGTGACCAAAATATTATATAAATTATGTTTATATTATTATTATTATTAAAAAAATGAATAAAAATGTGTAGTAATTTGTAATAATAATAAAAAAATACTTAATTTTTTTATAAAGAAAACAAAAGTAAATATAAAAAAAAAATTGCAAAGTAAAAAAAGCATCACTAAAGAAACTACCTAAATTACCTAATAAACAAAGAACAATCCACGAAGTAAAAAATGTAATGGTGTACTTATTACTTAATTACTTTTTAAAATTAAAAACTGCATTATTTCAAAGTCTTACATAAAGTATATTTTTAACATAATAACTTATATTTTTCTTGTTACAATATTTTATCTTTGCACTATATATATTTAAAGCAAAAATATCACTTTATTGTAACATATTATTTAGATACATTAACGATGTTTTCTTTTATAACATATTACGATTTTTTTTTCTATGTAACTTCGTTAAAATAATCCTTTAATAAAATAAAAATGGCCAAGAAAAAATAACGTAAAAGGAAAAAATATTATTCGATGAATAATAGTTATTAATTATCTATACTTACTGCTGGGTGATCATACTCATCAAATTTTAACTGTAGATAATATTCATCTACCTATTTACATTTTTCATTTTGTATAAGCCTGAGATACTTATTTCACTAGACTTTTATAAAAAGTTAGAATTTTTTTTAGGTTTTATATTATTTTAAATGGAAACCAACATTTTTTTTTTGGTATTCCGATACAGATATTTTCCTGAAACTTTTTATGTATCAATAATCAATATTGAATATTGAAACACAAATTTAATTTTAAGTTTAAATTTCAACATGTTTTTTTTTTTAATAATATGACAGTAGAAAATTGTTCAAGTAAAAATATATTTATTCTCTAAATACGATTTATGAGCTATATACTCGTATTAGGTGTGCAAGAAATATATTATATTATGAATCATTTTATAATAATTATATATATTTAAAAACATTTTTTTAATGGTTTTTATGTAGAGTGGTTAGGTAAAAACAAGTAAATTGTTTAAAATATTTTATAAACATTTTCTTGAGTGTAATTATTATTTTTATTCATACTAAAATGGTTCTGCTCCTGTATTTAAATTTCCTGAAATGCAGTCTTACAATATAGTGAATAATGAATAATGATTGTCAACTGTGAAGGACTGTGTATACTGTGAACTTTTGTGGACCATTTAATAAATATATATTATATTTTTGTAACGTAAAAGTATCTTAGTTAGCTCTTTTTTTTGATTGAAAAGTAGTCATTTCGTTACAATTTTATTTAGATAATGAATAAAGTAACCTCATTACTTCTATAGTTTTAATTTAAATTAATAAGTAATAAATACAAATAAAAAAAGTAATACTTACACAACACTAGGCACTTACTTTTGACCATTATTGTAAAGTAGATAATTAATTGAATTTTAAATGGATTTATTTAAAAAGTATTTAGTATTGTACCTATTTAAATGCCTATGTATTTTTCATGTATTTGTTGATACTGAAAAACACTTATTTAAATATGTCAATACAATACTATGATTTGGTTTTTTTTTTCATGTAATAACATATTTACACAATATAATTTCAAGTTAATAAAATAAAAATAATAATTGTTTTAAAAATAATCATATATTTTATACCATGGCTAAACAACATGGTATGCCAGCATCTGAGTTCTGAGCATTGTCCCATGTCACTTGGTCTTATCTATAGATATTTCTGTGGTCTTATCATTATATTATTTTCCGCCGACCAAATGACCAAATAATGACACCAAATTACGTCATTATTTCATGGTATTATTGATGTTATTCCATGATAACTCGTTCCTATCTCAATTTCGTTCATATTGCTAGCATACCATGTTATTAAGCCATGCATTATACCTTATACAGTATACCTATTTTTCGGAAATATGAAAAAATAATAAGCCGTTTTTTGCTTTCCCGTCTTAGTTTTTACTTATGAGCTTATAAAAAGTCGAATTTCCGGATCACATATATTTGATAAAAAAAATGGGGTACCTACACATAAAATAGTAATTTAAAGAAAAGTTGTTCACAAAAAAAATAAAAAATAAATAAATAAAAAATAATACATAATATATTTTTATTTTTTTGGGCATTTGAAATGAAGAAAATAAATTTTATTTTTACGTACAAGCATTTAAATACATTTTTTTTAGCTTAAATTAATTAAATTCGTTATAAAGTATTTGTGTTTAAATTAACGGTCTTCCCGTAAAAGGGTTTAATTAAAATTTTACAACTTTTACTACTTATAATTTTTGCCTTACTATAATATTTTAGGTAGTGGTGTAATTTGGGGGGGGGGGGTGTCCTTCAGGTCTGGACACCCACTTATGTCTTATAAAAAAAAAAAAATACCTGTGTACATCAAACTGCAAAAGTATAAAATTGTATTATTTGATTTTTGATAAAAAAAAAAATAAAAATTGGTATCCGTAGTATATCTTCATAACATGATAATTCGAGCCCCTGCAGTCGGTTGCTCAGAATTTATACGTGTTTGATATATTGTAACTATTTCATATTATGATTTTGATAATTTGACTTATCATTCATTTTACTGTAAACCGTGCTTAATGTAAACACCTGAATTTAGGTTGTCATTTATCTTAGGTAAGTAAAATATTATACAATTTATAATAATATGCTTGCACACTGTTTGCGTGAACGTGGTTTTTATTTACCACAAAGTACAAACATTCGCTTAAACTGCATTGATTTAATTGGATACTAGGGAAATCATTAAAATAAACACATTATTTCGTCCTCTCTGTAAATGTCAAACATAATTTTATTAAAATAAAAATTGTTATAAGTACCTACCTAATATGCCATTTATGTTCTACAGTTATCTCAAAATTCATAAATGCTCTTTCTCAGTTATCAAGTCTTTAAATCTAGATTAAACTATATATTTTGTATTATGTAAGGAATATATTTGTATTCTTGTAGGGAAAAATTTTTTATTAAGCTTAACACTTAAGGGATATTAACAGATTATTTTATATTAATCCACCTATAGATAGAAATAGAGTACTATCATAAATTTAAATAATACAATTTAAAAATTATATATTTTTTTTTAAATTTTTCATTAAGTAAAATGACACAAAAAATGAAAAATGTAATTTAATAATTAGTTCCGTTTTAATAGTAAGCATGTACCTACTTGCTTCTTAAATTTTCAGATTGTATAATGTTCAGTTATCATATAATATTGATTAATATTCTGCCAGTAAGTAGTAACTGATATTTAAAATTTATTTGTTATTATTCAATTCAAAAATTCACTTTTTTTAAAAAAAATTTATCGTGAATATTAAAAATATTGAGATATGTCAAAGAAAAAAAATATTCAATGTTAGTATATGTAAGTTATGATCTTTAATCGTAATCGTTTTTCAAAATAAAAATATTATTTAAACATTGAATGATCTGTGACGGAACTTTGTATTGATGTACAATATGTGTAGGTGGTAGTATAGGTACTCAAGTGAGCTAGAATTTAAATTTATGACACAGGTTACCGCATCAGTGGCGTATTTATATTTTATATCATATAAATTATATTTTTTTTTAGATCCTTGAACTGTACTGGTAATAAATTATTTTAAAACATCCACAATCAAACAATCCACAGAGAGTTTAGATTGGACATTAATGAGCAGTTAAGTTTAACTTTTCTTTAGGATTTTCCCTATTATTTTTCTTTTTAAACCACCCCTGTATTCAAAAAAAAAAAAAAAAAAATATATATTCAAATTGGTCAAGCTATTTTTGAGTTTTAACGAGACCAACGAACAGCAATTCATTTGTATATATATAGAGAGATAGATATAGTTTAAATAAATAATTAAAATAATCACCTTGTCTACCATACCAAATTCTAGTATACTCTATCCAGAATGATTATGACAAGTTGTGCACGTAGATCATATACTGTTACTCCGTAGCATGTCATAGTCATAATATTATATTTATTTATCTAAAAAATAGTCGTCTAATATGATGTACCTATTTACGTTATCTGGCCTATCCATAAGTACTTAAATTATTCAGTCGTCTGCTCATCATTTTGACATAGTCGAAATAATTTAAAAAAATATTAATATTTACTTTTAAAGATTTATATTTCAGTAATATGTATTTATGAAAATCATTTAAGGATTCTAAAGGAGGTATGAAAGGGGTACATTTTCCACAGCCCTATGAGGTCCTTAAAAATTTTGGACACCCCCAAAAAGTAGCCCAAATTACGTAACTGATTTTAGGGATGAATATCGTTAAGAGTTTAATAATTTATATAAGTAATATATACTTTTATTAATATATACTTCAATAATAATAAAATCAAACGAAAATTTATATTATATTGTATAGTTGACTTGTAATTTCATTGAGCTTTTTGAAATACAGTGACTTATTCAATCATGAAGACTATAGAGATGGTATAGTATAGACTATATAGTCTGATTTAACAGCTAAATAAAAAAAAAATGAGTTTAACTTCTTAGGTTTAAAGTTAAAATGAAAAAATTGTGAGGTTATATATATATAGGTATTTTGTAGGTATATTAACTGTACTATAGATTGGATAATTTATTATAAAAACAAATATCTTACATATAAAAAGAAAATGTAATAGGATGAAGATTTATACTTTGTAGTTTAGTTATAGTTAATTAATAGCAAAAATAATTAACGAGTTGAAAAAGATTAATTTTATGTTTTTAAACACAAGTTTACCTTATATCCCCGTTGTATCCATTCGTCTGTCTGTCTGTCTGTCCGTATATTAACTACTTACTAGTATCTACATATATAGTTACGATTGTTAATTTGGTAGGCACTATATGTGATAGGATTGGTATTATTTGTTTTGTTCTAAAATAGTTTTGTTATTAATAAATATTTCAATAATAGTGACTGGGGTAATGAAGAACAGGAAATCTAGCACGCTCGGATAGCGTTTTTCTCCTAACGTCCGCCCGTCTGTCCTTACTATATTCATTGTCGTGGTTACCAATATCAATATTTAAACATTTGATTCGTTTCATTGGTTTTTGGTTTCTAATTTCTATGCGTACACAAGCATAATATAATAGTAGATAGGTCAAGCAAATTGTTTTACGACTGTTTATCGTTTAATAGAATTAAATTAACATTAATGTATGTTTTTATAATAAATTAATTTAATTATAGAAACCGGGAATTGAGGACGCTTGCAGAGCGGGCTTTTCGAACTTGTTTTGATTTGACAATAATCTAGTAGATTTTTAACTATACAGTGATAACGCCCGATTTCGTTATAATATTATTAATACTTACCGTTTTGAAAGTTTTTTAGGACTGAAAATTATCGTTAAATTGTTTATTAAGCACTCGCACGTCAGTCACACTGTTACGTATGTGGACGTCGAACAAAACCAACGAAACGTGATTGATAATGACACGATATGTATATACACGTTTGGAAATCCGCATGCAACCTATCCAGCCTTTCATAAGGTCCCGGGGGCCGCAACACTATATTATCTCGCACGATGGCGTTCGACATGAACGCAGTCCGATGTAAAACGGTACCAGCTTCACAATGTATATTACATCGCCTCGTACCATACCATAAATACGTACGCGATCACTACTATAACTATGTCCTATATTTTATATCATTATTCTTTTTATTGCGGAATGTGTGTCCTAATATAAGCTGGGACTGCCCTCCCCCCCCCAGGCAGGCTGGTCAGAATTTTTTATTTATTTATTTTTTTTTTTTCGTTTATTGGCGACCCACGATAAATTACGACCCGGGATTTCGTAACGCTACAATATGATGGATTAACGTCGTACAGGATTCTGTATAGCACGTTCCTAGAACGAGTTACGATGATAATAATAATAATAATAATAATAATATATGATATCAGTAGGTACGTAAAAAAGTGAGCGAAGAAAAAGCGAAGAACACATTTTAAATAACAGATACGCCTATTTATCTGCAAATGTATTTAAAATCATTTTCAAAGTTCAAATGCTTAATTAATAATTAAAATACTAATACTTTAATCAACGGCGGGTATTATATAGTTGAATTTTTTACCATTAACTACACAACTAACTTAATTAGTTTAGATTCTTATTGTATATATTATAAACTTAACTTTTTACCGTCAGTCAACAGTTTTCATAATCGTCCGGTTAATAGTTATAATCTACAGATATATTGGAGGCGAACGGATTTTTTATATAACGGATCGTTACTTAAAAATTTTAATCGAAAATCAAATATAATAATTAATTGATATGTACCTACTTACTTGATACTTAAGAGGACGTCATACAACCCATTTTTAAAGGGCTTTATATAGGCAATTTTTATGAAGTTATGATAAAAATGAAAATGAAACTATTTGAATATTTTAAAATTAATTTTAAAATAATCTTATTGTGTCAATACCATTTTTTATTGTTGTGTAATTGCGATATTTGTTAAAAAAACATAGTTACTCAAAATTACGACTATTCGTTTTCTAGTAGTTCAAGAGTAAAATCACCTATTATAAAATCGAAAGTTAACAATATTTTGTAGGGAATGTAAATTTTTTTTTTCAATAAACTAAATATTTAGCATACAATCTAAAATTAAAATTTTTTTTTTGTTTTTTAAACGGCTGTAACTTTTTTGGGCATTATTGTATAAAAAAATATATGAAATTCACTTCAAAATGTTGTTAACTTTCGATTATATTATGAGGTATTTTTATTTTTAAACCACTATGAAACGAATTATGGGTAGACATGTTTTTACACTAGAAGTTGAGGGATATCACATCCTCTTAAAAATGTAAAACATTGGGAAATTTATTACACATTATTGAATGATTTCAATATTTCAATTCTAATTTTTCTAATGGAAAATAAAAATGAACTTTTCTTTAATTGACTAACTGATAGTTATAATATATACCAACACATTTTTATATTTTTACTTTAAATTTAACGATTTTTTTGAAATTATTAATCGTTAACTTATTATTAACTTTTAGTTGAAGACTTTAAAGTTAATTTAACATAACTTGTTTGAAATTTCATTTTTGACTTTAATGATATAACATTCTTAATTATTACTTATTTACGTTATAAAATATTGCATAATGTATATTATATAATAAGTAAGTTAACACTTACTTATTTATTTACTAATATTACTTCATAAAAGTGTTTTTAAAAATATATATAAATTTACAAGCATTTTTTCTGATGAATATAAAAAGCATATACCTATTTTAAGTAAATAAAGAGTAGGTGGTATATTTAAATAAATTCATTCAAATTTCAATTATTATATTCATATTATTTTAATAATATTATTTAGGTATATTTATATAAATAATATTATATTTAATTGTTATTTTAATTTTATTATTACTTATTATTTAAATGTACGTATAAATTGAAATCCCATTATACTTTAATAATATTACAATCTTAAAAATTATTTTAAATTATTTCATAATATTTTAGACAAAAAAAAAATCTATAAAGGTTGAAAAAAAAATGTGAACAAAATCTTTACAGGTATTTAATAATTTTATAATCTAATAGTTATATAATCGTTATCATTATCTACTTATATATATAAATGGTAAAATATTATTTATATTTATTATTGAAAGGGTGTAATGACTGCGGTATATAATAAGCGAGTAAATAGTCCAGGAGACGGAGAAAGTTTAGCCGGTGTGAATTTTTATTTTTTTTTACTACTATTCGCTAAAAATGACAATGGCTTCTATGTCATTTAGTCGGTGTAGTGAAGGTTGGAGAAATGTAGAGAAAAAAGAGTGCCGCTGGTTTGTAGGTTCATTTTTGGTCTTTATAACAATATTTTAGCAAACATTAAATTAATAATAAATAATTTTTTCTCAAATCTAATATATTTAGTGTTTTGATAATTTCTTAAATAAATACAACGTTGTAGGTATAGTATAAATTTTTCATTTTAAAATTTAAGGATTTGATTATTATTAATTAAATAATAACTATTACAATAATTTATTTTATGAATATAATAATTATTATAATTAGATAGATATGTTATTATATCAGAATATATTATTATATAGAATATAATTCATTATTATTGTTCAGAAAATAACAATTACTATACGCTCAATTAGAATTCTTTGTTTACATGATCCTTGGTCGTAATAATGTAATGTGTAAAATAATATGAATATGATACTTGCATATTCTTACCGAATTTTCGAAGACTTTTTGTTACCTACCACTATTAAGTATTAACATTAAATAATCAGTGGTAAATGTAATTTAGTTTGGATTAAAATAGGGATGATATGGTGAAATCGCGAGAAGTAAATAATAATTGTGTTTATCAATTACCTAATTAGGAAAAAAATTTCGGGAGGGATTTAAACCCCCAAAATCTCTCTCAAATACTACCAAATAATATATATAGGTATATACTTGACTATAAATTCAACCACTGGCTAACATACCTTAATCATAATATATCTATGAATATTCGTATAGTACCAATATGTATTAGGTATATATATACCTATATATATATATATACGTTTATATTATAATATCGTAATAAAAACTGTGTAGGTATTGTCTATAAAATAGATCGCTACAATTAAATGAATTTATATACTTTATAACGGTAAAAAAATGCATATAGGTACAACTATTTTTAAACAAACGGTAACAACTAAGATTAAAATTAACAATGTTAATCATAGTTTTATCAATATACTCGTAATAACAACAAATATATAATTGGTATATTTTAATATTTATAGTGCGCAATATATCGTATTATTATAATATATAGTGTTATTTGTTTTATACATAAATAACTTAATTAAAAAAAATACAAATTAACTTGAGTGATTTGTGAATCGCGTATTATGATGTTTCTTTTTATACTTTGAAATAATTTATGATAACAAAAATAAGTTAAAATGTTATCTGCTTAAGCCTTATGGTAGGTGTATGATTATTAAAGAATTTTTGCGTTTTAAAATCTAAATTTTGCGTACTTAAGTAATATATAATTGAACTTCTTCCATAAAATATCTAATAAATACCAACTATGCCTATTTGAGTATAATTGAGTGAATTTTTAGTTATTTATAACTAGTTACGATTACTTGATGGTATTTAAGTTATGGGTATATTAGCTATATTACCCGGATAAATTATTCTCATGAACGTTTCACGAGTTAAGATGATATTATTATCGTCTAACAATAATTAAACAATAGACGAAATTATATTTTGAGATAATAATATCGAATAAGTGAACTTTAATCAGCTGGGATTGCATACCTACTTAATAGAAAATATACACAATCTTATCACCTAATAAAAATTACCCGTGTTACAAACGAATGTAGGTCAGTGTAGGTACAGAAAAACATTGATTTTAATCTTTGCAATGATCATCAGCCATACTTATGCACATTAAAACAATTTTTTAATATTTACGAAATTATGCAGGTAGATCGACTAACCACAACAATAATGTAAATAAGCAAATTACCTTACCGAAATATGTTTAATATGTATGGAACAAAACTATGTTGCATAACGACGTTACGGTTTGCAATTTATTAATTTTCTCAGCAGAACCTACGATCTAAATACTACAAAGAGTCTAACCACAAAAGAAAACAAAATGTAGTAACGGATTTTGATTTGTTAAAATACAACGAATTGTAATTATGCGACTCTCACACGGAGGCGAAGATTTTTATCACTTTTTTGGCTTTAAACGTTCACCACTAGGTATTCAGGAACTAAACTACATCCGCAAAACATTACGTTTAATGTTATCTCTTTATATATATAATTCTTCTGTACGTGTGTATGTCACTGAACTCCTCCTATACGGCCGGACCGACTTTGATGACATTTTTTGCGTGTATTTGAATGTGTCTTTGGACGGTTTAGATTTACAATTATTAGGTAGGTGGCGCTGCAAATCGGGTTCTAGACAATTTATTTTTTTTATTTTTACAAGATTTTTTGCACATCATAACATAATATGTTATAATATTATAACCCTAAAATATTACCCTCCACCTCCTAATATTTTAGATTCTGAGCACACCGATCTTTACAAGCTTACATGGTTTCCTGTAGCAAATTTCATCTAGTTGGTACTTTAAAGAGGTAGTTTAATTGATTTTTTCAAAAGATTTTTATTGCGTAAGGAAAAACTACCAAAAAATGACGAAAAACGGCAAAAATACGATTTCGTCAAATCCAGATTTTTCATTTCTTCGAAATTTCGTGAGATCATATTTATTTCTACATTTGATCTTTGATGTAATGTTAAACCTAGGTACTGAGTGTATAACTAATATTAAGATTTATGAATACTACAGCGGAGCTACGCTCAGAATCGTTTTTGAATGCAATGATTTTATTGGATCCTATATGGATTATATTGGATTTTATTGGAAATGTTTTATTTGAGATGAATTTGCTTTCAAATGCAATACATCTACCAAGAGTATCCTGCCCAATATCGAAGTGCATCCATCCCTACTGACACCCAACGAGCGAAGTGCACCTTTTTTAAAAATGATAATATAATCTTTTATATATAGGTATATATAAAAGAACAGGCCTTTTATATGTACCACGTTGTTGAGTTGTTCCAAATACTTCTCTGAGTGTCTCCATGTCGCTCATATTTTCATTTTTTGCCTGAAATTGGGAGAAAGGGGTGTGAAATCCTTTTTTTGTACCACGTTTCTGTAGATACTGTTGAAATTTTTTACGATTTTTTTTTGACAGAGTTCTCCCAAATACTTCCCCGAGTGTCTCTACGTCGCCCATTATTACATTTTATTTAGTATAATAGAATAGTAAAAAATGGAGTAGATTTGGATAATAATTGTAAATATTTCTCATATGGGCAATTGTACCTATGTGGCATTTTCTAAAGTTAGAAAGTTAAAGTTTTGTTAAGTTTATTAATAGGTTAGTAAAATTTGAATATATAATAAAATGAATGTATCATTTGAGTTATATACCTATATAATATATATTACATTAGGTGCAATATGGTACCAATACCAGTAAAGATGAGTAAGTTAATGAAAAAGATTAACTTAAATAAATTAAATTCACTCAAAAGCCTTAATTTAAAAGTGAATGATTACCGAAAACTAATTTTATTTCATTGAGTTTAAAGTTAGAAAGAAAAAAATATATCCAATTTCAATCAAAATAATTAAATTTTTTAGAAAATAAAAAGTTTCTTTCAAAATTATTAAAAAATAAATAAATAAATAATACATATATTTTAGGTATTTTATTATTATTATTACAATTATTATTATTATTATTATTATTATTATTATTATTATTATTGTTATTATTGTTATTATGAAGGGTTTTAAACTTTTATAACATCGTCCATGTGCATTAAAATTTAAATAAATATAAAATTGATTTTGATTATTATATACTAGAATTTCGATTAAATATGTGTTTATAATAGGAACATGTTTGTGTAAATTATAACCTTAATAATTGGAATAATTAACAGAATCTATACCTATACTATAATCGTAAATTGTGTTGTGATGTACGTATCATATGAAATAAAATATAAATTTTTTTAACCAAACTTGTCAATCTGTGTAACTACAATGTACAGCTAAATTAGCCTTAATAAAAAAAAAAACCTTCAGAGGTAATTTTCTCACGATTCGAGCTCAATTCTTATATAATGTAATGACTATAATATTATGGTGTAGGTATACGAAAAAAATTTGTAGGCAATTATAATTAGGTATACATGTGTAATTGAAAATGTTGCCAATTTGATAGTTTCTAAGTAGACTATGTGATTTGTTCTCATGTTTTCCCCTAAATGTGAATTTTACCGCTGAAAACGTTGGTGTAGTTTTATATATTAGATTTTAAACCGAATGGTTCGAAGTTTATATATTTATCAATATGGTACTAAATAGTAAATGCCTAATTTTGCAAATGAATTTTCCATGGAATTTTCGCTATAAATCATGATATAATATATGAGATCACTGATGTGTACTCCAGATTTAACGTCATCCCATATCAATATTGAATAAATATTTTTAACATCTGCATTTAAAAGGTTGCCAATGTCTACACTAAACGATAAAATTAAAAATAATTGTATGAAAATATTTAATACATTGGAATAAAATAATTATAATATTATGTATGATAATACATTGTTGGGGATTTGTAGATAATGTTTGATGTCGAGTACCTTTTTTTCAAATTATTTTTTTAATAATTCAATTAATTTTTTAGTGTTGAAAATATTCTTGTACAAGAAAATAATTGCGGAAGTTATATTCATTTGAAATTTGTAATCGAGTTAAATGCCTAATTTCGTTATAATATGCTTTTACTTTAAAACTATCATAGATACGTGAAACATTTATCGACTTTTGTTTTGACATTTTGTCACACTAACATAGTATTAAAAATACGACGTGAAAAGTAATATACTGGGTTGGATTTGAACAAAAACCTCATGCATAATTTTTCTAACCTATATATATATATGTAGGTAATGAGAATTGACACCCAAATAACAAAATCAAGAATTAAACACAATACTGCAGATATATCCACAAATTGCAAAATGTGTACCTTTCAAAGTAATAATTATGTGCTGAAAATATTTTTTGCATCATCATTTTAAACGTTAAAAAAAAAAAAAGTTATATTAGGTCATTTTAATAAAAATAATCACAAAATAGGTCACCCGCTAAAGTGCATTCGATTCTCAGATTTAAGTAATAATAATATCAGAATAGGTAATGTGTAAGCTGTATATTATATCAATCTTAGAAATATGTTGTGTAAATTATTGTTTATTACAATTTTGTAATTGCGCATAAATTAGGATTACAAACACAATTTTTGTCATTAACGTACAGGTATAACCTATACCCATACCTACCTATATAGTCAACTTCTATATTAATATTACGCTTAATATAAATGTCACGTAAAATATATGATATGTCTCATATAGAATTTTAATAATTTTGTCAAACTTCCTGTATGTGTTAATTAAAATGGATTTGTCATTATAGATATAATATTAGGTACCTATAGTGTATTTTTCTGTCGTTGAAAAATAAATTCGATTATATTGACGATCTGTAGAGATTAATAAATTATGTTCATATGTAAAATATATTTTTCTATTAAATAATGCTATTTTTTTAAAAATAATATAAATTATTACACCTATATATATATTATCAAAATATGTTTATAGGTATATACTAGTAGTATAATTATGCACACGGCAGTACAACACACAATCATACTGTATATTTGACGGTGGAGAAACTATGTGAACTAATTTTAGACTTTCGAATAAAATCTATTGGTTTTACAATGGCGGTTATTTTTTTTTATTTTATCTATCTGGAATCGATTTTCCGATTAGAAGTGAAGAAGGAGTTTTAAAGTAGAGCTTTTTTGATAGAAAATTCGTTCTAGATGGCACTTTCCAGTTTCCAGTGGTTATTTTGTGATTTTCCCAGTAGTTTTCTTGAGCGTAAAAAATACAACGTAATGAGTATAAAAAATATAAAAGTAATAAATTATAACGGGACATTTTTATAAATTTATAAATGTTTTTAAAATAACAGATAAAGTTTCTATGGTCGCTATAATATGTATATTACTAAAATATTATACACAGTGATGTCATATTATAAAAAATAAAAATGTTTTTGAAAAAAAGTTTTGTATAATATTACCTCGGTACACCAAGCTCCGCTTAAAATCATTTTATAGAATACAAATTACAATGATTCATCGTTGCTATCAAATTGAATGTAGCCACTACTAGTTACATAGTAGACGAGTCAAGTGTTTCCACGCTTGCCCTTTCCTACTTGCGTCCTTTTTAATATTATACAGACTCACGGAAAGAGTGATTGTTGCATTCAATCATAGAGCACAATATAAAATATATTACATAGGTAATCTACAAAAAACATCGCAACCATGAATATTTTAAAACCGCAAGGCAAATAAACAATTTTGACACCACCAACCACTATACCAGCCAAAATTACGCGAAGTTTTGACACTTATCAT
This sequence comes from Pemphigus obesinymphae, assembly GCA_025469235.1. NCBI lineage: Eukaryota > Metazoa > Arthropoda > Insecta > Hemiptera > Aphididae > Pemphigus > Pemphigus obesinymphae. The sequence continues at coordinate 17,450 of JAIPRL010001612.1, forward strand.
TTTATAAAAATCAAGAACATGTCGTAATATACTGAATATACCCGAGGACTGAGTCTGTGTATATAATACCTATATTACTAATTACCAATAGTACCAATATTTCACCTGATTGTATTGGTTATATACGAGATTTTCTTTTTAGTTTTGTATCTTTATACGAGCTATATATAGGTACTCGTATACATCACATTTCTTTAGATATTCAAGAATTTTATCAAAATATTATGTTAATGTGGATCTATGGAGATAACAATAAAATTTTCCATCATCTAGTCGGAGATCACTCACATATGATACATACGTTTGTATAATTGACTGGCCACAATAATGCAAGATATATATTACCAAATTAAAAAACACAAATCCTACAATTCATCTCCCAACTTATCATAGGCAATGGCCTGAAATAAGTTCATAGGCCCCGTGTCGTCCCATCAAGCAATGCAAAAATCATTTTTAAAAGTGTTATATATATATTATGTAATCTGTAGATATAAAATATAAGATTTTTATGATATTTATAATTTTAGAAACTTGTACATTTTAGGCAATATAAGATTTTCATGTGGTTTTAGTAGTTTATTTATTCGACGGCATAGCTTAGTTTTTAATTTTTAATGTAAAATAATATATTTAATCAAAACAAAAAAATAATTATGATAAATAGAAATCACGTTCAAGATATAAATTATAAAAAGATTTGTACCTATAATAAATATTGTTGTTAAAAAAAACACACACATACGTATGTAAAATCAATATATTTTTATCACATGCCACGGCGAAAAGGTCTCACGGTGAAACGGCCGCGATGGCGAGTTGTCCTATAGACTGGCTAACATTTACATTGTGTAATAGTCGTAGTAAAGTGTAATATAGTAATTTTTTGTAATAAATTCATATCGCCCGAATCGCGTACGTATTTTTACTGGTAATGTTGACGTGTATAACTATTAACTAATATCGTATGACATATCGTATCGTACACATCACATACGTATATTAGATATTTTTTTTAACTTAATCGAATGGGATAAGTAATCGAATAGGTACTTAAGTTTTCAACTAACAAAAATTGTATTTTTGAAGGATCTAACGATTAGTGAACGAATTAGCGATCGAATTATTTGTAGGGGCGTCATTTGGGGTAGAGCCGACTCATACTCATTTGCCCTAGTCTTGTTTGGGCGTTCAGCATAACCTTTAGTCGTAAAATTTTGAAAATATTAATATTGATAAATGGTAATAATAGTTTAAATATACAGGTATATTTAGAATATACCGACTAGCTAAATCAATATAAACAGTCATAAACATTACAAGCACATACATTATGATTTCACAATCTTGAATTATTTCGGTAAAAATAAACTTAAATAACCTTCCAAATAAAATGTGTCCAGTAAACCAATTTATTTTAAATCGGCAAAATACTAAAATGGTGCCCTAGTCTAGTGAAAACTGAAATAGTGCCACTGATTATTTATGTTATGTTATGTTATTGGGTTATTTGTTTATTAATTTAATAGCATATTATATTCGTTTATCAATATAATTCATTAATTCTTATCATTTGTTAATCGACGAACGAATCATTAAAATCTTGACATAAATATAATAAACAAACCTAGCCTCACAAAGCGCGCTGTTAACGTGTGCGTCATAAAATTCTCCACAAAATTAATATAATACATAGTACCTATATTACGTATAATACCTATTCATTCTTCAAAACATAAAATAGTTTATTTTACTAAAGCAATTGGTTTACTTCTCTTCTATTTTTTAATTTCTAGTATTATATTAGGTACATACATTATACATTATACTTAAATAGTTAGATACATCTGTTTAGCCATGTTTAATAAGGAAAAATTATAATATTTACGACAGAAATTGATAACGTATTATTTATTTGATAAACTATATTTATTTTTCAATTAATTAATTATAAGTTGTAATTTGTCATATTTGTAATAAAATGAATGTATATTATTTGGTCTTAACTCTTATTATTAATATATACATAGGTATATTTTATATTTTATTGATATATACTCGTATTATACATACAATATATATTATAGGTACCTATGTATAAATATTAATTATATTGTTTGTTATGGAAATTAGGCAAACTCATATCCCATAAGCATGGTTGAGGTTCGACCTTCATTGTTTATTTTTCAACACAAACATTTTTTGTTTTTAACTGGTAACTTATTACTTTTATAATTCGATCAAAAATTAACGGAAAAAATATACGATGCATGCGTTGTCAATGGATCATGTGACTTCTGTAATTTAAAAACACGTGTGATAAGGATGAAACGATGTGATAAGGAATCTGCGTTATTGACATCAATAACGCATTGTCTAGTCCGCTCCATCTATAAACTGTCCTAATTTTTCTAAATTTTTAAGTCACTCATTGCACATCACATAATTACCTATTACACAAAATCATACAGTCCACTTTAGAACCGGGTAAACCATAGGTGCTATTGACTGGCTTTTGGATAATATATATTAAACATATAAAATAATAATTTTGAAATACTTTAATAATATTAATAATATAATAATAATAATATAATATAATACCTAATAGGAAAAATTCGTCAATTTTGAAAAAAATGTAATATTGCAAAAATATTGATAATATGAATAATTCATTTTTGACATTCGTTTTTATTTTCATATCATACATATGCAGATTAGATGATTATATTTTTACTAAGCGACAATTGGACATAAAATGCACTTTAACGTGAAAAGTGACTAAATAAAGTATAAACATGGAAAAATGACATTATAAAATAAAACAATTGCAATTATCGTATAGTTAAAATATAAATTATAATATTCTAGATATCAAATAAATGGTTACCTATTTTTTATTTTTTTAAATTATATTATTATTCTGAACGTAGCTTAGAATCGTCTTTTGAATTCAATGATTTTGTAACTGGACCACTTTTATAAATTTAATCTTCTTATCCAAGAAGACGAAAGGTTTTCTCTCCCAACTATTTGGGGTCCGCAAAAAAAAATTTTAAATTTTAAGACTTAATATTTCTAAATATCAATAATTATCAAATATAAATTCAACATAGGCACATAATATATTATATAGTTAATAATAAAACTTAACAACATACCTATATATTAAATTACATTAATTATAAACACGTAATAGCAATAATAACTAACTACCTATGTATTATGTATTAATTTATAATTTATAGATACATTATATTACTTATATCTATACTTATGCAGTTCATTTGAAAAAAATTGTTTTTAAATTTGAAAAAAGTTTAACAAAATCACAATAAAATAATAGGTATAGGTACTAGAGGTACCTATACCTATATAAAATCATAAAAATTAGCTCCCCTGTCCCGTAGATAGCATTCCAAGTGGAATTTCAACTAGTGTAACCGTTTCAATCATAATATCTTAGACATGCGGGAGAAAGTGTTTACTCCTTATCAATACACCTTGTTTTTTTAATAAAAATAAAAATAACCTGTCGGAAAATGTTATCATGTAATGTGTCCACGGTTATTGACCATATTTTATCACTACTACCACTTAATTACTCTGTTATTTTTTATATCATAGTATATTACCATTATTTTGGACATGAAGACTAGAGACCGAATGTGAACTGCAATGAGGTTGTACAGTTACAGACATGTACGACGTTAAAAAAAAAGACATGAGAGGGGATTCATCCCTTATATCCCAGGACATAACAATGTCGATGCTCATTATCCTTAAAGACATTATGTAAAATGTATTTAATACTCAAAAATACAAAAAAAAAAGACGTAAATATAGATAGTAATATTTCGTCTGTAAAGTGAATTTAATGGTACTTGATGTAAAAAATTACAATTTACAAAGCGTGAGGGGCCCGTGAAAAAAAATATTACGCCCGGGGATCAAACTTTTTCCTCCTCCCTAGGTCCACCTCAGCCGGTAAGTGTTGCACTCAAGTTAGTATTTAATATTATATTGTGCGGAACGGTCGGTATTTTTTATTGGCCCCGTGACCGTATCGCGGATTTGGAGCTTTTTGATGCCAGTGTCACTGCGTGGGAAGAGAGGGGTGCAAAATGCTACACTTTCAGCATACCATATACATAATATTATATAGGTCAGTGGCGTGCTCAAAATTTTGAAGTAGGGAGGAGATATTTTCCCAAAAATTTATAAATTGCTATATAAAAAAAAAAAGATAATTTGTGTAAATTTGCTGAATTTAATGCAATCCAATAGCTCTTAATTTGCCGTATTGTTTTCTGTGTTTATTCATACATAATTATAATTTATTATACTTAGTAATGTAGTAAAATTAATCTATAATTAAATGCATTATAAAACAAAATAATATTATTTTATTTATGTTAAAATCCATAGAAAAAAAAGGCGCACTTCACTCGTCGGGTATCAGTAGGGATGGATTGCATTACATAAAATGATTCTGAGTGGAGCTTTGGTGGTAATATACATAAAACTGGATTTAACGAAATCGGCGGTTGCAGAGAGTGGTTAAATCGTCTCCGGGTAGAAGTTACAAAAACAAAGAAGAACCTTGTATGGTGGAAAATAGGAGAGACCGCAAGTGCAAATTCGGAGATGTGCAAGACGACCAACACTTAATACAGTGCAGAATGACAAATTCAAAATGCGAGAGGCGCGATCTTTACAGAGAACCAAATTATGAGGTTCTCAAACTGATTAACTTTTGGCTAAAAAAAAGAATATGACCGTCACGAAGAAGAACGAAATCGTATTTTGGTCGTTTTTACATCATTTATCGGTAGTTTTTCCTATCGCGTTTATCGAAAACGCCAAAAAAAAAAAAAATGGAAAAATAGCCTCTTTAAAGTACAAACTAGATTACATTTTTTACAGGAAAATGGGGTTACATGTGCAGATTGGTTCATGACTTCTGGTCGAAAAGTTGTACACAGAAAAAAAAATAAACATCATTGTAAAACCACTAGTTTCCTCGCTCCCATAGGTGGAAATGGGGAGGGGCTTGGGGGGGGCTAATTTCCCTAAAATTTTTCATTAGCTCCCCAAATATTTCATTATAACTTCCTAAAACATTTTATGTCATGAATGATGTTATATTTTTTCCCATTTTGATTTCGGATATTTGAGGACTCAATTGCTATTTTTTAAAAAATGTGATAATTTATTTTATGAAAGGAAATCGTTAAAAATATACAATAGATATAACCATTCCAAAATAATAAATATGGCCGAATATCACAATCCGTGATTGTCACAGATTTGATAACACAATATTATGATGTGATTATGAGTATAATAATATTGAAAAACAACTATCAAAAAAATAAATAAATAAATAAATAAACAACATAGAAATTATTGATAAATTTGCTGAAAAAATAGAAGAATAATATTAAGATGAATGCAATTTAATTTTATTATAATATTAATTTAAACTTTAAAAATATAACTACATTTAATTATTATATTTGTATTGTTATATGTAAATGAAAAAAAAAATGTGGATTTTGAACTATAGACAGTGGTTTTTAGTCGTGTGGTGGGTGTGTGGGGGCACAGCCACCACGGCTCACATTGATGTTAAAAATGTTGGCCCCCCCCCCCATGAAATTTTAATGGATTTACGCCTATGCTCGCTCCACTCAAAATCCAAAAAAAAAACCATGGGGGAGTTTATAACACCCACATCCCTCCCCCGAGAGCACGCCCCTGATATAGGTAATATAATATATACACACTTTTTCGTGGGGAGGGGCATTTCATAGCTCTTGACCTTCCCCGCGTAATGGTTTGTAATGTAAGTACCTTGTAATATATAGGTAGGTACGACACGCCACAGTTGAATGTATTGAATATTTGAATACTGCAATCACTCCGTGGACGGCGTAGGCGATAGACGTCGTGACGCGTCGACCGGCCTGTATACATATAGCATTCACGGCGCGCGTACGGTCCCTGCACACACCCTCGTCGGCCGGTGCGCATGCGCCCGACGCCCTTTGGCGGCGGCGCGTCCGTATTACACCACACGCGACACTTGGCCGGGGGGGAGTGGTGGGTGAAACGCCGTATATAAACATTGACGTTGGTCGTCGCGCACCGCGCGGCTAAACGCAGTGTGTCGTGGTGATAGCGGTCGGTCGATCGTCGGTGTTTTCAGTTTTCAGTTTCCCGCGAGGCTCCCATGGCCGTTGTACGAACCGCCGGAAACGATCGAAACCGTTGCATAGAAAAAAACAAATTCATTTTACACTCGTATTATTTGACGATAATATTGTAGCGTATACGATAAGGTATATATATACAAACAATACAATAATATTTTATATACGACGCGGACGGGATAGTAATAGTTTTTCGTGAAATCGAATTTTTTTTTTTATGAATATAATATTCGTTTCGACTGAGAAAAAAAAATAAAAATAAAAATTTGTAAAAAAATATAAATATTATATGGGCCCGCATTTTTTTTTATATAATATTCGCATATCATATTATTATAGTAGACGACATCGATGTTTCGAGACGTATCATTTCTGAACGCGCTGTATAGATACACGTCTACGGTCGACGTATTTCGAAAATAATATTGGTACCCATACTAGTTTTCCACACAAAGTTCACACATAAACCGCACTTTACCGCCCGAACCTGCAATATAACTACGTATACACCCTGCATGACCGACCCTCGGACGATGGCAGACGACGTCAAGTATCGGACCGAAGACGCGTCCAACAACAACGTGGCCGCCACGAAAGTACAATTGTTCCCGAAAAAGGCCAAAGTCGACGTATCTTTCGAGAATCTCACCTATACCGTCTACACCTTCAACAAGTTCAAAAGGGGTGAGTCTCGCGATTTATAATTATTATTACAACTATACGTATAAAAAAATTAAAAAAAAAAAAAAACAAAGAAACACAAACGGATTAGTTCGTATATAGACGTATAGGCCATTAATGAGTTCCTTTTATTGTGACGAATTCGTATACCGAAAGTGATAACGATACGGACGGCGGTATTTACTGTTGATAACGGTTTTTATATCCGTCCTCTGCTGCGAATCACGGTATATTGATAATATAATCTTATTTAAAGGCGCAATTCGAATGTCATTGCAATAGGTATATTCTGATGATTATTATATTATACACCCAAAGTCACAATATGATACACTTTATTTTGCGTATATAATATAATAATTATAAATAGTCACAAGTACTCATATATATATATATTCTGATGCATTTTTATTATTCAATTTTTATAAACGTTATTATATTCATCATAATAATATACAAGCTGGTGGAAATTAAGACAAAATGGCAATTATGAAATTGATTTAAATACTATTTATGTATGGTATTAGGTACTTGTATAAGTATATAATTGATTACGATTTAAGAATATTGGTTGTTATGTAGGTTCTTGACATTTACAACGATATAAGTCTGGTATAGGTATGTGTATAATACGGTGTATCATCTATATAATATATTGTGGTTTTCATTCATTCTCTTCAAAGTTTTAAACTTATTAGGTATAAGAAACTTTATTTAATGTTTAATGTTTTACAAGGGTTTCTTGTATGGGTTTCTTATAGGTACACATACACTGAAAATAAAATATAAATGTATTAAAGACTAACGTTTATTTGTGAAGACTAACGTATATTTTAGATATTTTTAAAATCATTAACAATATATTGTTAAAGTGTTAAATATATTATAAATTTAAAAATACAGTAAAAAATACTCTGTGTCTAGGTAGGTAGTAGGTACATATTACATACTCCGGTACACCGGTACTCGACGACGGACCCGTGATAAGCATGTGCACGGACTTGTACGTAGTGGAGATGACGAACCAGACTGTCAAACATTTAGTGCATATTTTAACTATAGGTATTGTACTAGTTGACATAATTGTCAAGCAATAAAGTATTAATGTTGCCTAGTAGGTATATGATATTTTTAATAACTGGGCGACATTAATTATTTAACTTACAAACATTTTAACATGTTCTTTAAACAAATTTTGTTTTAATATTATATGCCTACGTGAATTAAGGTACACCCAAAATATAATACTATGATAATTATAAATTATAATATTATAATCTTCTTGGTTATTGAAATGTTGTCCTCAAGCTATTCACTATACCGTTAAAATAAATAAATAAATAATAATAAATAATTGATAAAATAAAATAATAAATAATTCTATAATGGTCGGGACGATAGGTTCATGACTCATGTTATCATTGTTATCCCAACCGTAAACAGTTTAATATTGTTCCAAGTCCGCGCACATGCGCTTATCACAGGTTACATGTTGAACATATGTTCCGCTTTCCGATCATGTTCCGGATTCCATAAACACGGAGAAAAAATATTGTTTTAAATTTATTGATTAACCATTAAGTTTACTGAAATTGTGAAATTGTATTTGTAAATTACATTAATTGCATTTAGTTTTTATAAATGTATTTGCAATAAAGCTGTTATATACATTAGGTAGGTACCATATGTTATATATAGTTGCTATATTGGCTAATTAATTATTATGATATAATAAATACTTTTTTATTTTACCTTTGTATTAATAGGCACAAATTAATATTATGTGCCGATACATTTTTGGTTTTGATTATTTATAATTTTCTTACACAAAAAAAAAAAAAAAAAAACAAAAATAGAAACTATCATAATAAAGTTGAAACTCCTAGTAATATAGAGTTTTTTGTAATTAATTTGTAGTCACCCTATTTTACGTTTGTTAATAAACTTAAGTATTGAAAATTTAACTAATCTGATGTATCATAACGTCTCTATTTTATTGCAATAAAATAATAATGAAATTTTTATTATATTTATAATCAAGTATAATAGTACTCTACTCATATTATATATGTAAGTACTATTTGTAAAACTATGTTCAATCGACACACTTTACTTGCACTTTTCAGTATCTATAGGCAATAGACTATATATATATACGAGTAGTTATAATGAGCACATTTTTGTTAAATTATATAGGTACAGCATATAGGTAGCAGATATGATATACATATAAAACTCATTACTCTGTTGGCCAATATAATATGTATATTATGTTTTAGGAAATGAAGATTTATTGTTCTTTTTGTTTAATATTAAATATGTGTAGGAATTTGATTGAAAATAAATTTTTCCCAATTTTTCGGGCACTGTATTTTTTAGATATTATCAACACTAATTCATATTTTTTGACTGGTAGAGAGTTTTTAATATTTTCTTACTAATTTCAAGAAAAAATTTGAATATTATTTAGATTCTAAACGAAGTGAGTAATGTATTGGTTTAAGGTTTTACAATGATGTGTGTTTTATTTTATATCTGAACTCAATAATTTTATAAGAAGTTCTCCAAAGATTACATGCTTCACCATTTCCCGGTAGGAAATTGTATCTAGTTGGTACTTAAAAAGGTCATTTTTTGATTTTCACAATGATTTTTTTTAACACTTAGTAAAATTATTACTATTAATTATTATATTAATAATATTTTAGTAAAATCAACTAGTTATAGGTAGTTATTATTAACTCCGTTAATAATAATTCTAGACTTAAAATTTTTGTCAAAAACGTAAATAAGTACAAAATTAATGTAAACAATTTTTGAAATTTTTTTTCTAATTTTGGGCTATATTCATAGCAATTTCTATTTTTGAAGTTTTTCATCGTTAAAGATTCAATTTTAAGTTTTAAGACATGAAAATTATTTACAAGGTTGAATATATTATATAGGTTATATATATTGTATGTGGTACACCATTATAGTTATATTCAAAAAATCTCAAAAATAGGTAGATACAATTTTTTTAATAGCAATTTCAATTTTTCGTTATATATTATTTTGATATGAAATATGTTAGAAATTCGGAGGTAAAATGAGTATGAAGACTTCACATTTTTACAGAATATGTGTTTAACTACAATACTATCAATTAAATAATTTTTCCAAAAATATAATTTCTTAATTTTCGGCTATTTATAGCATCTTTATATTTTGAAATATTTAATTCATAGAAGGTTTATTTTAGGTTTATAGCCCTGAAAACTATATATAAGATTAATGTACATCATTCTAAAAATAGATTTTAAAAAATCTAAATATTCGGTAGTTCTAATTTTTTTAATTGTCATTAAAATTTTTCGACAACATGTATAATTTTGGTATGATACAAGATGTATTTGCATTTCGGGAAAAAAATAGGTCTAGACTTGAAATTTTACTGTGTTTGTATTCTACTATATTATGTGTGGATTAATAAATAAATGTTTTCTCAATTTCAAGCTCTTAATAGCAATTTAAAATTTTAAGATTTAGGTATATGTCATAAAAATGATGGAAATTAATGTTTTAAGATCTGAAAATATAATTCAAGATTACTAATAGTTAATATGTTAAAATATACCTGTTGAATATATTATTAGTTATTATACTTATTATTGATAGTAATACTTATGTAATCGTTTTATCGAAGGAAATGATTTATCATTGCTTTCAAATTCAATATATCAACCACCAGTATTCTGCTCAAAGAAGCATAGTAATTCTATAGGGGATGCCCTACTGAACTACAATTTTTGTTTTATATTGGTTGAAAATTTGCATAATTTATGGTATATTTATTTATTTATATAATGACAAAATATAGCGTTACTGACACAAAAATATTGTTTTGTTCATTTACATATATCACCGAATTTTATTTACGAATATTATATTACGAATATCACCTATTTGAGCGTATTATTTACATTATAAATATTTTCAAACATGGTTTAGGTCGTCAACCTTTCAGACTTATTTTATTAGAGTAAATCGTATTCTTAGAAATGAATCCTTTGGTAATTGGTTGTTTATTAGAACTGTATAACTAATAATAAATACCTATAGGTATTAAGTATACGAATAATATTGTAGTAATATTCAAGATTAGCATGCGGCATTATAATATCGGAATATTCAAGTATTCTACACAATAAAAGTCTCGATAAAAGCTATATCGGTATTATTTAAAATAAATATACTAGTATAATAGTTTATGAACTTTGGTCTTTGGTAATTTGGAATATAATCAATTATGCAAACTTGTTGATTTTCATATTTGCGATTTGCAAGTAGCAATTAAAGGCACTACATTTTAGAATTATATTGCCAAGTATTTGATATTTACTGGTTCAAGGTTTATCTAATCCAATGAATATTATATAAATGTTTAAAAAAAAAAAACCCATCGTTCATCAGTGTATTTACCTAAACAATATAAAATCTCTACATTACTATAGTACACGTGTACTTTATTGAATTTATTTAGGAGTGTCGAATTGAGTTACCTGTATCTATTATGTTTTCAACGGAACGGCGAACACGGCAACAAGCATCCGTTTTCGATAAGATCGAAACGCATTGGTAGAGTGTAATACAGTTCGAGCCATATACAGTAGGTACCTATGTATATTTTTTTCGGTTCGTCAACTGAATATTACCATAAAAAATGATTATTACGAATTATTCCGACCAGATAGATATGATAGATGTGATACCACATCGTAACATTTTGCCTTGTTTTTAATTGTAGGTACCATACAAATCGCTACAATTATTCTTATTATCCAATATAGTATAACGTTTCGAGTACATTTATTACCAGATATTTTCGTATACAATTTATCGTATTTATGATATTATGGTATTATACATAGAACTGATAATAGATTATTATTAGCTCTATAGTATTATGGTATTGATATGATATTAATTTTTTCCGTGTTCAGTGATAGGTATTTTAACTCCTTTCAACAATTTTGTTTTTTAAATTTTATGTATTTCATAGAGTAATAATTTATTTACAACAAATGATTTAAGAAATTATTATTTTGAAATGTATTTATATGGATACATTTGCTAAGAGACGTAATACCATTTCGTTTAGTAAAAAAAAAAATGTCTGCTTTTCACATATTTGGTCACATCATCTCCACGGATTGAGCTTGTGCATTATAATTTGGTGTTGGGACCGTGTCCTGCTCTTATGGTGGACCAATAGTGTAAAAATAGTGTTTAGTGTCTAAAATAAGGACCAATATGGTGTCAAGATGGTGTTTTATGTGTCTTAGGTGTCCAAATAGTGTCATTTTTAAAATTGGACGTAATTTGGACCAACTTTACAAACCTGTATATCTGGGTGGCTTTTTTGTGTATAATTGTTCAATCATTTGTGATAATATAATACTAAAATAAATGATTACTTTTTATGATTAAGAAGATGTCAGTGTAGTCATTTTTAAGGGGTTCTATATAGGCAATTTTAGAAAATTTTAAGAAAAATGAAATCTATCAATTGAAAAATTTTTAGATTAATTATAATTAGTCTCATTAAAACATAATTTTTTATTGTGTTTGTTTTTTATGTAATTACCTATACAATTTTATTGAAAATATTACTTTTGTATTTCTTATTTATAACAACTTAAAAACATCGTAGAAAGATGAAACAAAATATAAATGATAAAGAACATCAATATCTAGCGCTTTACGTAGTTGTTTCGTAATATATGTATTTAAAAATATTTCATGAGTTATTAAAAACTATTTTGAATTTTTAAAATAAAAATAACTTAAAAAAATTTAAATATCGAAAAAAGCCTACGTACGGCATTAGATGATAATGTTGTTATCATACATAATATGAGTTATGACTTATCAATAAAACTGTATTTTCAGTGTTATGTCTCCTTATATAAAACCTATTTTATATATAAATCTAATGAAAAATAAACAGGTAGCTGAAATATATTATATTATATAAGTGCCTAACAAAAAAGCTCAGTATCATATTTTTTTTTTGATCTTGATAAGTTTCAAATAGTAAATGATTTTTTTCTAATCTATAATTTATTTATTTTTCATCTTAATACGCGTTATGATTTGATTTATTAGTTATTTTTATTACAAGCCTGTTGGCAATGATGATGTATGATATGTAATGTTAAATTATATATTATACATCAATATAATAAAGTTGGACAATGTTAATATCGAGCGGAAGGAAAACAATTTTTTTAATTGGTAATTATGTGTAGGTATTGTCTTAGCCCCTCCCCCCAATAGTTCAATCTGAATTCCGCCAACATTCACTAGATTGCAGATTTCCGATGATTTTTAAGAATTATCATATTATAAATTTAAAGTTTTTTTTCTATAAACTACAGTTAGGTATGTCGTATGTACCTATATTTAGTAAACAGTTATTATATGTATAGGAACTTATTGATGCTTATTAGACATTTTTAACGCTTTAAAAATCATTAAAATTAAATATTTGAAAGTTAAATATTTTATCTTGAAATGTATTATATCGTATTATCCAATTATAAATTATCGTTATTTAAAAAAACCAAAAGTTATAAAAATGTTTTAAAAATAATAATTATTATTATAATTTATGAAAAATGAGGTCAAAATCTGTACTGGATTTTATCAGTAAAATTATATACGAGGAAATAATACACATATATCTTATTAAGGATCTAGGTACAATGTACATACATATTTTATATGATCTATAACTATTATGTTAACGATAAAAAAAACTCAAAGGAGTGGACTATCGCCACCTAGCCCTAGCCAATTCTGCCTTTGACCAGAGATTTTTGAAGATTAATAAAGATTTTCAAAAACGTGTACATCAATTTCCAGAAGTTTATGTTTATACACTCTCAATTTATCCAATTAATCATAATATGTACCTATATCGTTAATTAATAATATTAGTACAATTTGTAATATCAGTGCTATAACAATGGTTTCTAAAATGTTTTGAAATTGAAATAGGCAGTAAATATATTATATATTATTATCTACTTAATGATTTTTAAAGTAATATAATATATAAGTACTTATATTATATCGACAGTCATCATGCGATTTAACGAGTAGACTTGAAGGCTCGTATTGTAGATATTTGTAATTAATTATAATTCTGTTCGTTTAGAACTTTGAATTGTGCACTAATAATCTTTGAAATCATCAACATTTTTTACTAATATATAAATTATAATACACTTATCTTATAATATAGGTCATTCTGTAATATAATCGCGATTATAATGAACACGTATTAATAGGAACGTAATGGTTTTCTTTTATACTATGACATCATGTTTTAGACGTTTCACAGACGGCGACATTTAAATATTTTATAAGTATATTCATACAAAATTAATGCACTATTCCGATCCAAACGATCCAATTACATAAGTATACAACCTTAAACTTAACCCTATAAATCTATTTTTTTCCCGTTGGATCAACGATAAGTGATAACCTTGATAAACAAGAAACATTACTGTTGAAGTATATCTACCTACATTTGGATTTATATCTGTAATAAAGTATTCAATAGTTTTTCATATTAATAAATATATAATAATACGTAATATATAGGAATATAATATATTATATAGATATATCGGATTATAGAATAAAATCAATATTCTATACATTACTATATCTATGAAGTATTAGAACGGTATATCCTTTAATTATTATAAGGGTTATTTTTTTTTCTAATTTTTATTACCTGTTTGAAAATATAGAATACACCAAAGTTACCATCACGGTTGAATATTTTTCAAAAAATCACATTGATAATATATTCTATAATTTTGGTTTTAACTAAATTTTAATTAGAATACAACTGCAGGGGGACGGTTTTGAAAGATTGAGTCATCTGACACATAACAATTTAGCCCATCTCATTTCATTCATTTCATAATCTCACAGTAAGTAGATATTTGAAACCACTGTAATCATGGATCTCATCTCGCGAATATCTCAAAACTCACTTTATTTGGATAAATAAATAAATAAATAGTTTTCTTTGCTATGAATTTACACAAATTTGATAATAAATAAAAATGATAAAATCAAGAAAATAAAAATGTATATTGTTTTGTTTAAATGTTTTTAATTTTATGTGATCAATAATCATATAGATACATATCTGCACGTATAAATGAAAACCAGAAAAATGTTATAGTAGATATTTTTATTCAGAACCGTAAACTATACGGATTTTCTCTAATGCCAGTTTAATAGATTTCTATCTCACTTAGCCATCTTTTGGACTAATCAAAAAAAAATGCAAAATGCTATAAAATCCGTTCTCTAATATCATAATATTGTATAAACGAATGTTAGATATAAATACTTATATAGTAAAATTATATAATAAAAATAACTGTAATTCAATAAAATTGACAATAATTGACAATACTATAAAATAAATATTTTATATAAATATAATAAATATATATTTTAAACTTTGAATTTTAAACAAATACTTAAAATATAAATTTTATTAAACTCAACAAATAATATAGGTACATGTAGGTATGTAGATAAAAATGTTAACTATATTGAATATATGTATAGGTATAGGTACCTATATCTACATAATTATTGAGGCTTTTTGTCTAGCAGTTATAATTGTATTAAATTGTACTTAATATTGTTATAAATATGTTATTTATTCGCACTAATGATTTATCATTTTAAAGATTGAACTGTGTCATTGAACTCTAGTAAACCCAATCGTTACAATATGAGTTATAATACTATATATGAGTGTATAATACGAAAGTGCCAAAGTCCTAAAGTCAAAGAATTTCACATTTTACGGGACTGCAGTGATAGATTACCTTAAAGTATATACCTAGTTATTAATTAATATAAGTTGTTACTT
Source organism: Pemphigus obesinymphae (assembly GCA_025469235.1). Lineage (NCBI taxonomy): Eukaryota > Metazoa > Arthropoda > Insecta > Hemiptera > Aphididae > Pemphigus > Pemphigus obesinymphae. The sequence continues at coordinate 33,299 of JAIPRL010001612.1, forward strand.
ATGTTTTTTTTTTCTAAATTCATTTTACGGATATAATCACTCCAGAGCAGTGTAAGTATTCCAAAAGTGTCTCACAGTGTCTCTATCCCGGCTCTATATCTATAAATTAAAAATTAATCACAGATGTAATTTTATACGGATAGTTTTTGAAATATTTAGCAAAATCAAATTAAAAAAATAGATATTTTATTAAAATGTTGGTTAGGTATACTCTGTGAGTATTTATATTTTAATAATGTTTGTTTTTATCGACTTCTGATACTTATTTAACTATATATTTTTTTTTATACTTTTCTTAAATGGTCAATCTATATTTTTGACTTGAAATTCCAACGCAGAATATTTTTCTCAAACTTTGTGTATTATCATTTTTATCGTTTTTGTGTTACACAATTTCAAAAACTAAAAAAATTATTTTATTATTATTTTTTTGATACTTTTTTTAAATTAGCAATTTAATTTCGAAGATTTATAGAGAAAGAACACAAGTTATTTATCACAATCCAACAATCAACAATTCGAATTTAATATTTTTATAATGTATTAGTATTTTTTAGTAAAGGTTATATAAAATCAAAAGTTTTACTCAGGAATTGATTGTTTTTTCATATAATTTATTAGCACTCAAGTTTTAAAAATATCTAAAACTATAATAAACCGAACTTCACCTTATGAATGCAATGATTTATGACCTTTATATTTCAAACAATAATATAATATTGGCTCGAGTGAAGTGGTGAGATAAGTGCCAAACAACCAGTCTCTATATTTAGTTCGTATTTTTAAATTGCTTTAACATTTGAGGAAAGTCAAATTGAATTGTTCTACAATATATTAATTATAACAAAGTAATTTCTCAACATAGATATACTTAAAAATTAATTTGTAAACCTCGTCATATATGCATAATTAATTACTCAACACGCTTAATAGTGTTTCTAGTCTTAAAAAACTCTTAAACCGCAATACGTGCAGATTCAATAATTTTGAAGCATTCGATTTCAAAATAATCATTCAGCCATTGTAATAATTTTTGATTTGTCAACAATTTATTTAAATAATTTATTTATGATAATTTATATTCAGCTAATTTTGTGTAAGATATAGGTACTTGATTTATGATTACCTACTTGATTAAATTGTATGTATTTTTTTTTTTTGGCATTTAATCAATTTTTATAGTGCAGTTTTACTTACTACAATAATTGATACTTCGTTATTTTAATTGTTAATTGTAAGAAAAATTATTGTGTGATTTGAAATAATTTATTAATTATGATGTTTTACTATAAATATTTTACATTTATTCTGAAATTTAATTTGGGTAAATCATAAATATAAAAATATAAGTTATTATTTGTGCACTTATTACATGGTTAATTAGATTTTAGAATTTAGGTACATTCTTATTTGGTTTTTTTCCTACTGCAGTGATCTTGTGAATTATGATATCCAAAGTTTAGGTTGACATTTTAATTTTGAAAAGTTGGAGGGATAATTTTTTTACCTCCATATTTTACATATAATAATAATATTCCTAAAAAAAAAGTTCAAAATTAGTCTCTATCATTTTCAAGATTTGGTTTTCCTTAAAATATATTAAGTTTTTTCATATTAAAAGATTAAGTTCATTCGATAGTTATAAGTACATATTATTGTTTATTTTACATTCCTAATCAGTATTCAAATACTAAACAAGTGCTATCCATTACTTATCACTTCGGTGTATTATGCTGTACTTGAATTCAATGACGATGTGAGTTTTTACTTTTTGTTATAAAGTCTGTGTTTAAGATTAAAACAAACAATAACAAACGAACATGGATAAAGTCTATTCGGATTAGTATATTATTCTATGTTGTCCAAACATAGATAGTGAAGGGTAGAAATCATGCGTAGAAAGATATAATTAATGTATAATTACGTTCTTTTACGTGAATCTTGAATAATAATCATCTAATTTTCTTTCACAAATTTATCAATAGGAAATAATATGAATATGTTTATGTTGTATGTATGTCTATGTGTGTATGTATACCTAGTTTTATCATTGTTATACAGGTATGTATAAACTATAAATATAATTATAAGAAAAATATATTATAAAGGTTTTGAAAAATCAGTACTTATTATAAATAAAATTGATTTTGAAATGAAGTTTGCTACCCTAATGTATCTATACCCAAACTACTAAATAAAATATGATATTATCTTTGTATCTATAATCTATATATATTATACTATTCTACATTATATTTTTAAAGTAGGTATAGGTATATACAGTATACTCTTTGGTATACTTTTTTCTGTATCTAAATGAACATATAAGTGTAATAAAGTATAAGTATAAAAATATGAAACAAATAATTATATTAAAAAACGAACAAGGGAATAATTATATACCACGGTTATAGATTTACACTCGTGTTTATATACCTACTATATAATACCTATTATAATATAGGCGACATTTATGCCATTGCTCTATGCTGGGAGAAGGTTTTACGTACGAGTTTTATTGTCAAATCATATGAAAAATATTTTTAAGTTATTTGGGGTAGTATAGTTAGAGTTAATAAAGGCGGTATTCACAAAAAAAAAAAAAAAAAAGCACTGCTTATATTACGGTATATACGGTCCTTTGTTCGAATTTTTGAAACGTTTTGTGAGTCCGATCACATTTTAATATTATATTATATAATACATACCTATCGTTAATCGGAAGCACGTGAATATCGAATGTTTGTTCGAAACGGCAAGTGATAGTGTGTTATCTCTTCCGTCGGACCAATGTTAACGCGCGTGGCACACAATACGAAAAAAGGGTTGATGTCATTCGCACGCGTATATAATCTTAGGATCGGCTATATTAGGTATAATATACAAGGTACATAATGAATACCTACGTAACTGTTTTCGACAAATGATTTAATCAAAACAAATCGTTTAGATAAGAGAGAAAAAAAAAAATGAAAACATTTTCAAAAAAATAAAACGTACTACCGAATACAACGACGTGCAAATACCGCGTGGTCGTTTTGGCGGTTCGAGAGGATATTAGGTGCCTGTATAATATATCGTATAGTGCGCAGTACTCAACTATTATTCCTGTCCCGGTGCGATATAGCTCGTCCTTGGCAATAATGATAATATATATATTATCAATTATTATTATTATTATTACTATTTTCATCGTATACGCCGTATTTATATTAAATAATAAAAAAAAAAAAAATAGTGCTATTCGAAAAATAACGACTCGACTAAACGCCGTCGCCGCTGACACGTAGGTAGGTACCTAATCTATAGGTACCGTCGGACGAGGAAATATAATGTACATCACACGAAATGGTTTTGATATTGTCGGCGCGTCTCATCGTTGTTCTTGTGACGTGTATATAATTTATACGACAATGCACAAAAGACGATAGATGCACGAAATTCACGATAATATTTCGGTATAGTCGTCGCCACTTCTGGTTTTTGTAATACGCGATCCCGCCGCGTGCCACTCACGTGCAGTGGTGACCGAATTCGTTTTCCGTAGCCATGTCATCTCCCTCTTTTTCTCCCTCGAGTTCCGACTCGTACCTTCAATTCTCATCACAGACATACTTATATTATTTATGTATTTATTTATTTATTTACGGGTTATAAGCCAATTCAAAAACATATTTCTTGTGTACATAACAATAATAATAACAATGGTAATGGTATAAAATACAATAAGTATACTTATAAACTACATATATATATATATATATATAAAAAAGTATATATATATATATATAATCTTAAACACAATAAGTAATAGTAAATTTCAAAAATTAAAATTAAAAATACAAATAAAAAAATAAAAACATATAAATGAAAAATAATACACGGTTTAAAAACATTTTTTAACATAATTATTGAAAGATTCTATAGAACCAAAATTTAAATGATCAATTGGTATATCATTAGCTATGAACATAAATCGATTAATAGGTGAAGCTAAGGCATAATTTGACCTATGAGAGGGAATATAAAAAGTATTAGATGATCTAGTTCTAAATTGAGGAACATTGAAATTTAAAAACCCTAAAAGTTCTGGACAAACTATAAATCCATTAATAAGTTTATATAAAAATTTTAAATCCATATTTTTTCTTCTATTGGATAAATTTTTATTTAGAAAAGTATCCATCAAAGGTCGGTAACTGGAATGGGGTTCACGAGTAATGTTACATTTAAAAGACACGAAGCGAAGAAATCGTTTTTGAACATTCTCTAAACATTAAATATGAGACTTTAAGTATACATGCATAATATATAGATACATATTTGTGATTTACACGGATTGCGCACGGATAAAAATATTGATCGCACTCGTTCATACGCAGACATAATAGGTATATTATATTAACATAAAACTGAAAACCGTTGTACTGCACGAGCTATGTTTTAAAAATTGAATTTTAAACGTACATTTGTCTTCTGGAGAGTGTTCATTTCGATTTAACTAATTCCCTGCTTATTTTAGTCCAACATTGAAATCGGGTGTCAAAAAACTGAAAAGGGTCATACGTTCGAATTATCGAATTCGAGTAAAAAAATTAAATCTCTGATCGAAATAATTACACGATCGGTATTGTTTTTTTAATTAAATAAAATAATATATATTCTTCATTCAAGGCCGCATTAGAAACCCGGAGAAGTCAATGATATTTTTTGACGCAAAACTCTAATATTTAATTATGTTAACGGTTGGCCCGACCTTGATTTTATTTATAGTTTATATATTTATATTATTCCTTTTTAACATAGGATTACTTGTCGCCAACATACTGAATTTGAACATCAAAACGGAAATCAGAAACAATATGTTATCATCGTATATAGACTATCATATGTTACTATCAGACTAGAGTGCATTTATATAAGTATACCTACCTACCCATTTTTGTTTCAGTCATTTAGGTTTAGGTAATAAGTGAAATTCAATAAGGAAATATAATGTTCTTAAAAGTAAAATAATGTTTTAACAATGTTTAAGGTAGGTAGTGACCAGAATAATGACATAAACATGGATGCCCGAGGGACCATGACTCCTTCCATGGGCCGAATTTTTTTATACCTATTACATGGTTATAGATTACAGCGATGACTGTACCCTTACAATCAGTGGGGAATTTGAGTAGTACCTAAAGGAAAATGTAATATTTAGGGTTCACTAATAATAACTGGTCGGTAAAAATACTGGTAAAAAGATATAAAATGTTTTATCAAACAATATTTTAATTAAAAATTTAAGTTCAAAGTTAAAAAAAAAATTATATATCACTATATTTTGATTAAGGTCTTATTACAACTTCTTCTTCTTCTCCTTCGCCTTCTCTCCCAACTATTTGGGGTCGGCCACCCTGTTCCTACACTTCCACTTAACTCTATCTCCCGCATCTTCTTCACTTAATAAGGTCTTATTACAACATCAAAATATATTTCATTATTAATGTATACATTTAAATACATATATTATTATTATAACATTAATATGTGTATGATTGTATAATATAGTCCATGCTAGGTTTTTTATTATTTTAATTAGAACCAATTATTTATTTAAAATATATATATATATATATATATTAGTATTTAGTATTATAATATTTATTGCTAATAAATAAAATGTAATAATAATCATTGTTTTTGGATAGGAAAGAAACCAAATAAACTACGAAGTTAAAAAATGAAAGCGAACTTTGGTTTTCACCTTTCAATTTTTTTCTTTGACCTTGATACAGTAAACCTCTACAATACGCCTACGAACACTGTAATATTATATAATAGTATAATACGTATGTTCATATTATGTTTTTGGAAATCTTGTTTAGTCAGGTGAAATATTTACAGAAAAATGATAAATTATTGTTGTATAATATAGGTTTTTAAGACATCGGATAAAGACGTATATTATTATAATTAATCATTGAAGTATTGATTAATAAAAGAAGTATTATATTTATGTTCATATTCATTAAAAACCACGTGGTTTAAATACAAATTATAAAAATCTGTTGAATTGTTGTAAGTAAGCGCTTAAAGAAATACGAAATACCTGTATTAGATTTTTAAAATTTTTTATAATAGGTTCCTACCTAATTATTATGAGAACTATTGAGAATAAATAAATGAATGATTGTAGGCATAGTGTTATGATACGTAATTAAACATATTCATTATGAATATATGTTATCCGTTTTATTGGTTTTTCAAACGAAAAATTATTCATTATTAATGAAGATATAGGAACGTAACATGCCACATTCAATTTACTTAAAATTACTTTTTTTAATTATAACTAAAAGTACCTATATTATATTATATTTTATGTATGTGTATAAATTTGGTAAATTAAGGATGATTTTATAAAAACTTAAATTAATATTTAGTGAATTATTGTATCGGGCTGAAGATTTAAGACTCGTCGACCTTGAACCGGTTTGCTATAATACTATAGTATGGTCAATGACCGACTAACAATAATAATCGAAAGTATCGTATATTATTCCGTTATAATAGTGTATAGACACTAAATAATTAATTATGCAGGTAGTTCAGAGATTTTATTGAACTTAGGACACTACTTGTTTTCGTATATATAGGATATGCCACTGAGAAAACTCGATGACTATAAATGTATAATAAATAGTTAAAAACGACGAGATGGGTTGACCTTCAATATAATATATATTACCAGTTGTTGTTCCCAATAATTGCAATGTATAGTATATAGCCAACTAATTCCTGCTCTAGGGATAAGGCTTTATGCCAAAAACTGTTCTAAAATGATCTCGAATGACGTTTAAAACTTAAAAACATTAATACAATTTTTCTAATAGATACTTATTTATATGTAATTTATTTTAACAATAACCTTCTTATTTTTGTTAAATTTTCATGTTTAAGCATATTTTCATATATACTTTCATGTTTAATTTTAAAATTAAATTTAAAGTTATTATAATACCATATTTTTACAGAACAAAACTATTTTTTTCTATTTTTAATTTCAATGATGTTTTACATTTTTAGCAACCAATATTTTTGTATTTTATATTCTGACATGAATGAATTTTTTTCTGAAAATTAGATGTGTAAATATTGAATTTTGAATCAATAGTTCCTTATTTATAACATTTAAAGTTAATAAGAAAGAGAGAGAGAGAGAGAGAGAAAGCGAGAGTAAAATTACCTCTAAAATTAAAATAATTATTATAATTATAAGTAATAAACTATTAATTCAATATTCTGATTTGGGATATTAAGTTAAAATATTATAAGATTACCATTCAAACCAGCAGATACTAAAAACCTCATCGAGAATAGGTAAATATAACTTTTTCTATGATGTTATTACTTCTATGGTTATTGCTTTAAATTCAATTAAAAAAATATATATATTTATAAATATGTATAAAAATTGACAGAGAAAATAAGCATTTTCCGTTAAAAGAATCACTTGGTGCCAGTAAAAATAAGTACTATTAATTTATTGTACCTATATTGTGTATTATTGTTGTTCGTTTGTTACTTTATATCATGGGATTCAGGTTATAGATTATAGGTTTTCGCTTTTTGTTTTCAATTTAATGAAGTTAATGTAGAAATCAATCTAATTTAATCAACGATTCTCACGAATTTTCTATTATTATGTCTAGTTTCAATTTTTTTTTATAATTAATATAATTTTATATAATTATATTATAATAATTTTATATAATTTTTTAATATAATCTTTTAATCTTCTTTTATTTTAGAATAAATATACTTACCTATACTTAAAATACAATTTAACAAACTATTATAAAAATAGTAAAATATATAAAAAATGAAATTATGATCATTAAACATTTTTCAATATTTTAAAATTTATAAAACATTTTGATTAGTCTTGTATTTCACCTGGCATTGTCGGATCAAATAGGGGGAAAAAGGTAGAAACCCAATACTGTAGTTAGTGCTTATTATATGTAATTAGATATTTATTTTTATTTAAATTGATTCAATAATTAATATTTATTCATAGGACGCAGAAACGTGATTCGTTTGAACATTTTATGTAATAAGTATTAACAGACCATTATGTGTAAAAAAAATCCGACATCGAACGTTTTAAATGCACATATTATAATACATATACGAGTAGGTGCTGATAATAATATGTTTCTGATTCTTCCGCGAATATCATCGCGATGTTTTCGGGTTGATAAACCATAATATATTGCTATTAGCGGTTAGTTCAATGACCGGTTATCTTTGTTCTAGTCTCAAATCGTTAATGTAAAATATATGAAATAAATAAATGATTAGGAAGTAACTAATTTTTTATGGGTAATCGAACCCTTATCAATATTGTATAGGTACATATGTATAAAAAAAAAATCAATATGATAACGTCTTTAAGAATACTAATGGTCAGAATCCAGAGGCGTGTCTAAGATCAAAATTTAGGACAGGCCTGGTTATAAAAATAATTTTTATGGTCAACATATTTTTAAATTTAAGGACAATTTTATTATACTTTTTAAGTTATAAATACGTGTAACATGTACTAATAATAAGAGCTATTTATAAACGAGTATTTATTTATTAAATTGAATTCGCCTGTTTTTCATTTTGGCGAACTCGTCAATTATCTTAATAGGATCTTTCAACAACTCCGAACTGAACTCTCTTTCGATTGATATCGGTGCTAAATTATGAAGACGAGTAGTAGTCATAGATGTCCTTAAATATGTCTTGATTCTTCTCGGCGTTGAAAAACTTCTTTCGGCTGATGTCGAACTTACTGGAATAACCAATACGCGTTCAATAACCGATTTAGTCTCCTCAAATTACTTTCCCACATCGCATATTTCTTTGTAAAAATCCATAATATTTTTACAGCCAATGTACATATTTTTTGCTAATCTGCATTGAATCAATACTTTATTCGAAAAATATTCATCATCGTTATAATAATTTGTAATTTTTAAAACAAAATTATCATTTAAAAATTGTTAGATGTCGGATTGAATACTGATATTGAAGTTAAAAAATCGGAATTGTCGTTAAACCTTTTGTTCATTTCACTCAATATATTATCTACCACTGTAAAATGCATAACTCGCATGTTTTGAATCGTATTATCAGTATTTTTAAAACCAGTCGTAGAAATTATAACATAATCAATTAAGGTACTATTAATATTCATACGCCGTTTGAGCGTATTATTTAAATTCGAAGCTGTAATTTCAGATTTTGTATAAAAGTTACTAAAATGTTTATCTGAACGTAAACGTTCAAGCTCTGTTTTTGTACCTTCAACTAATTTTAAACATTTAATTATATCGAGGGTTGAAGATTGCAAGTGTATTGAAAGTGTGTTGACAGTTAATAAAATGTTATCAAGAAATGTTAGAACAAATATTATATTGAAAGAACAAAAATGATTTAATAGGCCTTTGGCTTCTGCGGATTCTTTCTTTTTTGAACTTTTTGAACATATTGACAAAGCTTTTACAACATTTTTAAATTGAATTTAAAAAAAATGAATACCTTTGTATTTAGCAACCCATCTTGTATTGCTATGTTGGGCAACGTTTAATACGTTTTCGCAATCTTTTTGGACTTCAGAAAATATGCCATGGCGTAAAGTTGAACTGGATTGAAATACATAAATTGCTTCCAGTAATCCTATCGTGTCATCAACTATTTCAACTGATTTAGCAACATCAACTAAAACTAGATTTAATCGATGTGCGTAACAGTGTATATACAGACATTTGTTTTCGGAGAGTTCTCTAATTTTTAATCGTACCCCATTGGTAGAGCCTGACATCACTGATGCACCGCCATAAGACTGACTAATACATTTTTTTATGTCTAAACCAACTGCATTTAAAAATTCGATAATAAAATGAGTGAGACCTAGTGTATCTAACTTTAATACTTGTACAAATCCTAAAAATCGTTCTTTAATAATTGATTTATGTACATACCTAATGCATATTGACATCTGTTCTAACGTTGAGGCATCTTGAGCTTCATCTACAATTAAACTGTATACTGAACTACCTTCATTAACTTCTTTAATAATAGTTTGTGTAATAATATTGGAAGACGCAAGTAAAATATCATTTTGTACAATGTTTGATGTGTATTTCGCATTGTTAGGTAAAGACTTAAAATCTATATCAAACTTTTCATTTTCTAAACATATTAAATCAACTAATTCTTTTAAATTACCTTGATTGATGTTTGTTTGTTCAGAGGTTTCTAGATCTTGTTTGTTTAAAGAAGTATTTACATTATAATGACCGCGTATAATGATGCATATTTTCGGTACACTCGAGGGTTAAAAATCAAGGTAGGCCCGGGCCTACCAGGCCTACCCGCTGGACACGCCTCTGTCAGAATCGCAAGAAAATGTAAAAGCGATGTATCACCCAAATATGTATTGTCATTAATCGTTAAGTGTATAAAATATAAGTTAATAATTAATACGTAAATATTAGCGAAGTATCTGCATTATGCATAATGTTACTATATGTTCAATATTATTGATAAACCTATACATATATGTTTTAATTATAAATGTCTTATTAAGTTAATCGATTATTCATAAAACCTATCTATTTACCATGTATAATAAAATGTAGGTTGTAAGTACATCGTTTTATAAAATTAATAAATTATCCTTTTTCGAATCTCGAACTTTGCTATTGCAGGAAGCTATTATATTATTAGTTTTGCAACAATGCATTTTTTTTACTCCAAAAACATTTTTCCACGAGTGGTTAAATGTTCTTTACGTGGTAGGTATATGTATAATTCAATTATATAAGCTCAAACATGATAAAATATACTGTAATTTATACAATTGTAATATCATTAATTGGAATTTCGTGTATTATTAATGAAAACCTTTAAAAGTGACGGCTTTGTCAATATTTACAATTTATAATTAAATTAAAATTAATTTTTTTCATACTTTGAAGTACCAACCTACATATTAGTATGTTGCAAATAATTTTACATTATAAGTACGTTAGTATCTACTAACGTACGTATCTACACGAACATTTTGAATGGCAATATTATGGTAAACTTAATCATTTTTAAAATTGTTTTCCAACTATTATACTGTTAACCTGTGGAATCTGGCCTAATATTTTTTTTTCGCTAAATTACTTGTATTAAATATCTACATAACTTATTATTACATTTATTAGGTAGTTCGATGAATGCTTTTTCTTGCTTTGCGCGGTAAATGTTTTTCGAGTAGGTAGTAGTACAAATATTTGAAATGTCTGTTGGAGTTTTGTCAAGTGGAAAAAAATTATAATAATATTCATTTAAGTATTTTATTACCTATTGCTTTAAAAATGAATAATGATTCTAATGTATTTTTCAAATGATCTATTCGACTCAGTGATTGATCCTTACCAACTGTAATGTAATACGTATTTATCGAATGTATGGCAATTAATAATCGGGTATAAATACTTTTATTTTTAGATATTTGAGGCGGCTTGTATCAAAATCAGCTGGATATAATCATTTTTTTAATTTTTAGTTACTTACTTACTTACTAAAAATGACAAAATGTTTGTTTTATAATCCTGAAATCATGAAATATATTAACATAATGTGTTATAAATAAATTCTAAAGAAAAATGTCTCAAGAGTTATTACTCTTATTAATAATATTAGTATACATATTATTATTATTATTATATTATCAATACATTTATTCTAGAAAATATTTTTTTTTCGTTTATCATAAAAAAAAATCATAATATCAAAGCATTACTAATGGTAGTTTTTTAATGTATGGTTTTGAAATCCGTATGTTTTCTATATGGAACTTAAACCATTTACAGGTTTATTTGATGTCAAATGTTTTTATTCGTCGTGCGATATCTTCTACACATTAAAAGAAAACCCTTAAAAATGTGTGCTTATGGCTGATTTATGTACTAAATACCTAAATGTAATCGCAGAAAATTTTTTTAATTAGTTAGAATTATTAAAATTTATAAATTAAAAAATGTAAATAGTTTAATTATTTCGTATGGATATTTGGTTTTTTAGATTTTTTTTCCGGATACCAAAATAATTCAAGATCGCTATAAATGCACAGCCCTGATTATTATTATTCTTTATGGTTTACATTTTTTTTTTTTTTTTTTTTTGTACGCATAATTGATAATATTGACTATTGATTATGAAGTTCATGCGGTTCCCGGTAAAGAAGACTCGGTGAAAACATTAATTATGACCCCACAGCCACAGGTGTTGTATTCAACTCGGATTTATTATTAATTAATATTTAATAATATTTATTATAAATTATTTATGAATCTTATTCGTCAAATTGGATTTACACGCGTATTATCAGCCTTCGGTTCTCCCGAACAATATAGTAGGTATGTACAAAGAGGCGAACATTATGTATATACAGGCAAGTTGAGTGTCACGGCCGTCAAATGACCCACTTTATCTTATATATTATGATTCTAATAGCTGTTATTGGACTCGTGTACATTTCATAACAATATCTAACGATTGAAAATGTTGTTAATTAAACAGAATATAAAAAATTATTCTTACATAATATCGACGATGAATAAAATGAGAAATTGTTGTTCAGAAGTATAATGCTATAGTTGTAGGTATACGGAAGTACTAAAATGTGAAATAAAGAAGTATTTTGATTCTATTTTCATATTTTTCTAAAAATATTATACACAAAGATTCTACCTACCATTGAATAGTATAAATTTTGTTATAAAAATGACAAAGAATACGTTGGGAATAAATGCGAACTTATAATGTGTACTTAACCCTCTAAAGTTTTTAATACATCAATTTTAGAACGCCCTATATTACTTAAAATAATATAGTAAATTTAAAAACATTAATATCGTAATGATATTATCTATTAAATTATTATTATTTATTTATTAGACGAATTTTTGTTCGTTAATTGTTTGATATTTACTCCGCATAAGTACGTATAGGGATAATATTTATAGACATATTCAAATGAAATTTAAATCTTTTTTTATCATCTCTTGATGATACCGATAATTTTATTTTATTAATTATAATTTTCTTAAATTATAAAATTAACAAAAATAGAAAAATGATATCTAACTACTATTATACCATTGATGTACCTAAATAACAATTAGGTAATTTTTTCGTTATAAATATGAATAATTATAAAGCCAATTAGGCTAAAGGGTAAATTTTATAAAGTAGTTGCTTGCTTGCAATGATGTACAGATCAGAATGTTGATTGTTGGGAACTACCTATATAAGAACTATGAAGATATAACACAGAATGAGTGAATGGCAGAGATGAATATGATAAGGAGTATGAGTGAAGTGATTAGAGAAGACAATATAAGAAATTATTGTATGAGATGTAGTATATGAGTGGCTTTGGTAGTAGAAAAAATGCGAGAGAGTAGATTGAGATACTTTATGTAGATATGTTTTAAAGAGGAATGAGGCCGAGACAGAAAGAAAATAAGGAGAAGGATGATCAAATATGTGGATGTGATGAAGAGTGATATGAAATTGGCTCGTGTAAGTCATGAAGTTACGGGAGATTAGGGTGACTAGGGTGACCTACCCCAAATAGTTAGGAGAGAAAGCGAAGGAGAAGAAGAAGAAAATATACAGTATATATTTAAACATGTTTAAAAACATTAGAACATATAAATTAAGTAAAAAATTAATTTTATCTTCCATAATTTTCTTTGCTCATTAAGGGTCTTTGACAGGCAACAGTGAATACATTATACAATGGTATAAATTAATAATGCTAATAACATGTTCAACTTTCATTTTCAAAACAATTATTATAAATTCGTTATTATGTCTTCTGTGTTGTCACTACTTGATTTTTTTAAATAAAAGATGATATTTTTCAATCTATGTAGGCACAATTCAATACTCTTTATAGAAGACGCATGACGCAGACCCTTCTTAAATGAAAAATGTTGTTTGATAGTTTCGGTGATATATGTGGTTGCTTACGATCGTAAGATACCGTTATTTTATTCCATACCTTTTTCAATATTAATTTCTTTAAGATTTTGAAGTGCAATTCCCTCCCCTCTATAGTAGGCGTTTTTTCCCAAAGTATATGTAAGTATTCTAAATACCCTAATCTTATTCATTCTTAACTCGTGGCGTATTTCTCTGGAAAAAAACGACAACGTTGCACAAAAACTGGCCAGTAAAATATACGCAGTCGTAATACTGAAAACGGTATGTACCCAATAATTGTAGCCTAAGCAATCGTATTATATCGGAGAGTTTTTGATCCGATTTGCAGTTAATTTAGTTAATCGATCTATAAGTTTGTTGGTTGAAAGAATACACTGATCATTATAGATATAGGTAGTACAACCATAATTCATAATATTTTTTTCTGTTTTCCGTAATATCTTGATAATATATGGGTACATCGTTAAGAAATCTAAAGTGCATTATTATTATTATTATTATTATTATTATTATTATTATTATTGCATTGCTCTCAAATGCCGAGTGAAGTGTGTTACTTACTTACATAATATTATTATATTATCATATCGCGATTAACATATTGCACTATTTAAACCATACTGTATAATATATTGAACCGTCAAAATAAACACAATTATTGTATGGTGATTAGTAACTATTCGTTTTTATTTTTCAGTAAAAAAGGAGATTTTGCACGGCATCAACGGTAGTTTCCGGTCCGGACAACTGACGGCCATCATGGGACCTTCGGGTAGTGGCAAGAGCACATTGCTCAACGTACTCGCCGGATACTCGTGAGTGCATTAAACAGTAATTTTATAGTAAGCCTCGTGTAGAGTGTGTAACTATGAATATTTACAAAATGTATAGCGCCTATTAATAAATGCTTAGCTCATTGACTATTGTTTTGTGGGAACAAGAACACCGAATAGGAAATGTAATTTATATCGAACAAGACATTGGAGAATTTTGGTTGTCTGTTTATACGTTGTACTCATTCGACCTTTAAGCGTTAAAAAAAAAAAAAAAAAACGTTTTGAATAGGTACCTGAATATAGGACGTTTGGACGATATGATTATGCCTATACGCCATTTACAGTTAACACCACTGTTTTCTTATAGACTGAAAAATAATATGGATAAATATTTGTTTTGCATTGGTTTATTTTAGTAGCTTATCTTATAGCACACGGTAACGTTTTAATAGGTAGGTAAATATTACATATATTATGAAATGCATATAGCCACATTATGCGTGTAAAATACGACTAAAATAGGATAGATTTAGTTTTAATTGTAAAAATAAGTACTTGTACAATTTAAATTATTCCTTGTCATTAAAGTGCATATAATATATGTAATAGTAAAATTATTGGTAAAATAATTATTTCTCGACGACGATTTTCTCTGAAATTCTCGTCAAATCCTCTGTAATTGTTATTTTTCCTACGAGAAGCCTCTAAGACTAATTATTATTTAACCCTTTGAGTGCTATGAACGCATACACGCGTTACATTTATTTATTACCCGGTCAGTTTTCACTCGTGCCCGCCGTGTGTTCCTATTTATAGTTTTATCGTTTTCGAACTGATCCCCGGCGATTTTCAGATTTTACCGTTTTCCATCCATTTGTATTTTCACATTTTGTCCGAGCCGGGATGAAAGAATGCGTTTTCGAAAACTCCGCTCGGCCATTATCACTCGAATTTTGACTTTTACGGCACCCACGACGACGTTCATCAACACAACGATTCACGATTCCTTGGACGTTCTTACGCTCGAATGAATCTTTGTTTTGTCGTCCAATCATCAACGTCCGGGCCAGGACAATCGTTCCGAACATGCGTAGCATAGGCACACATTGGGTGTGAATTTAGGGGGTGCTAGAATAATTTATGGTCCATGTGGGCCCTTGCCCCCCACACCCCCCTACGGTACTACAATAAACCACATTACAATAATTTTAAATTTTTATACAAATATAATAAAACAAAACTTATTTAATTAATTATATTTACCTATATAAAAAAATTAATATCTAGTATAAAGTCAAAAATATTATTCAGCTTCAATGAAATTTTATAAGTAAAAATATCAGTTATAAATTGAACATAATTTCGTAGCCAACAGTTTAAGATAAGAACATAAAGTAAGATAATATGATTTTCAGTGTGATTGTTGTTTAATGTTTATATACGAATTACGAAAACTGAAACGTGCACTTACACAATACTGTTTTTATCGTAATGGAAAAAAAATTATTTTATCCGAACCAGTAAACTCCAATAATTTACAAATGATTGGTGAAATATTGAAATAAATTACTCAGGGAAACCGGGAGTGCTAATTTGAACCCTGGGAGTGCTAAGCATCCCTTAGCACCCCCCTATGTGGGCCTATGATGCGTAGGTATATCAGTATACCGGCCCTGGCCATCATTGTTGAAATACGTTGCCATCCGTTATCTGAATAATTGTTGAAATACCTACTGGAAATATTGACCACTTTATAATCTCAATTAGATAGCTTATAGTGGCTTAGCGCGTAAACAGGAATAGGTCGAATAAACCGACTTAAGGTTAGGTTAGGTTACTCCTTTGATCTGATTTTTTGCCGTTTTTTTTTCGCATGTCACGAGGTTTGCGAAGGTAACGACTTACAAGCAATTGCGCCCGGCATGTGTTGCACTCAAACTAGTAATATAATATTATGTATATCAATAATTGATATATTTAAGGGGACTCCACACAACCATTATTTTGGTGAAAAACTACTCATTCTAATTTTTAACAGTCCGGCACGGAGGATACTCCGATAACATTTTTAAAAACGGATATAAATTTTTTATGACTTACTCGAGCCATGTTTTTTTATACCAAATACCAACCATTTAAAGTTTCCAAAATTTTCAAAATTTTGAACATAAATATCTAAATAAATAAAAACAGCTTTCAAAAAATGCCCGATCATTCCCTCTTAAATGTTTGGGAAAATTCGAATACTTTTTTAGAATTAAAATTAACGTACTCTTTATTGCAAGGATGTGGTGAATTAGAATGAAAAATATACATTTTTCATGGTTATAAAATAGATAGCTAACATGTGCTAACATGTGCTAACACGCGGGTGTGTGTAATGACTTCCCGTATACTTTTGATACGGGTTACACTAATGATCACGTACACCTCGCACAAGCACGTCATAATCATACAAAGAAAGTATAATAAATTGCCTAAATAAAACTCCTTAGAATCGTGTGTTGTAAAGGTCTCTTAATAACAATAATATTTTTCAAATTTCATATTTACACTATATAAATATAATTATTTTACCATTCATATTATATACTTGATTAGACATAATATATTGTTTATCGAGAAGAAATATACGAGTATATTACACGTCACATGTATATTACGAGTATAAAGCCCGGTGCACACATGCGTTTTTTTCAGCGTTGCCGCGCGTGAAATAAACACATGTGTTCACCCGGCCTAATACTATTTGTTCTACATATTTAGAACTTAAAATAAAAAATTCAAATTTTTAAAACAAATGTTTCAAAATAGCTATCTTGTAAATTTAATTTTTAGAAAAATTTGGATAGTAAAATTTTTACAATGTTTAGTCATTTATTATTTACGACTTTTAAAGTTTGTGAAAATGTCAATATTTATCTAGCAGCTTATTATAATATATTAGTTAGGTAATCAAAATTAGTATCCAATAGGTAGGTATTATACAATAGTATTATATAATAGGTATCTATTATTATTTGACTATACTATTGATTCTATTATTTATCATTAAAACTTCATGCATAAAACTTTAATACATATTAATATTAAATAAGTTAATTTTTTTTACATATTCACAAAATTAAAAAACTTTTTAAAAAATAAATTACTGAACCTTATTAAAAAATTTTACAATAAAAATTTTCAAGATTTAAAAATGGCTATTTTTCTAAAACTTTACTTTAAATTTCTAAAATGTTTTATTTATTTACAATATCTTAAATTATAGCACAAGACTGTAATAACTATTAAGAAACGTTAAAATATTGAATAGATAAAAGTTATATTTGTCAAATAGTTACACTATGTTTAATTTATTTTTTATCGGACCAATATTATCGTCAGATCAAATGACGTGGTATTGATTTATTTAGCATATACCTATACAGTATACATTAAACATACTTTAAAATTAAATTAAATTTAAAAAGAGTGGGTTTTTTTTTTTATCAAAATCACTTTTTGTGAATTTGATATATTTAGAATCTCATCAAGTACGTTGTTCGTATAAAGTAACTAGTAAGTTAGACAATGGTTAAAAAATAAAGGAATATTAATAAGATTTACATTTTTTTATACTTTTAACTTTTGAACGTATTCAGAGTATACAAAATATTAAATTGTTTTAAATTGTGTCATAAAAAATACTAACCTAATAAACATTATATTTTTGATTACTCATTCCGCACAATGATTTATAAGATATCGTGATTTAAATAACTATATATTATATTGTTGACTATTTCATGAATAAATCATATTACCATACAATTAAAATTCTAAATTGCCACTAAAATAATAGATTGGACCGATTTAATTAGGTATTTTAATATGATTCGGTAGGTCCAATGCTCGTATTCTAGCTACAATGTTTGTTAACAATATTTACATATCTTACAAAATGGTTTTTCAAGTTTTGTACTTTGATTAAAAACATTATAAAGTATAGTATTTATATTTTTGTTAATTGCGGTGCCATCAAATGTACTAAGCAAATTAACTCGTCATAAAGTTGTACATATTAATAAATTCATTTATTAGGTATTTTTATTTTTGAACAAAAGTATAAAAATGTTTACAATTTTAAACATACGATTTAATTTTTGGTATTTTTCTAATATATCTGTTACCGAATCATTAAATAGAAACAAAGTCTCATACTAACAATTCATTCATTAATAGTTAGTTAGCGTATTATTTGGTAGGTATACAAATTTATTTGTTATCCTAGGTCAACATTATAAAATGTTCAACGTATATAATATGCGACTCATCGATAATATTTTGTGAGTCTCGTTAACATATCATTAATTAAATCTATATTAGGTGTGTTTTAAACAATATGATTAATATAATCAAAAGTTATTAATGTACTACTTATTAATATTTATAAATCTTGTAAACAATAAATATTAATACATTATAATATTATAGTGAGAGTGATAAATGAATTTATTACAACCGTGATATTTTTTATAATATCTTGGTTTTATATACCTAGATATAAGTGTTCTTGTACAATAAATGATGAGTAATAATAAAATAATTGAAGTTTTTAAATCATCTACAATAATGACACAGCGCGTGTACAGGAAATAACGATAAATACAAATAAATTTTGGTCCTATGAACTTAAATTAAATTGTAATAATCATGCTCAGTTATGTTTTCAGAGTAAACGAGAATTGATTATAATTGTTGTTTATTCCATGAATTGTGCGAGAGAGAAAAAACGAATAATTTTGATGTCAATAAATTTCGAATTATTCAATTCCCAATAAACAATAGTCGTTGTTCTTTATCCGAGCTCTGATAACCACATGAGTAAACGCCTATACGTGAGTATTATAATAGCCACGTGTAACATGCTATGTATACAAATCAACACATTAAGCTATATTGTAACCTCATAAAAATCATACTTGTTTATTATAATATTATATAGACTTGATTATTATTTACACGTCATATATTACAGTTTTTATTATGTTTGTTAGGTATTTTTTTATTTAAGCTATTACCTTCCTTGTTGATCTATGTGTTAATTTTGACAGTTTTAGTGGTAGCCCTCCTCCCCTTGAAAACTGGTGATATTATTAGATTATGTACCAAATAGGAGTTGGAACTTGAAGTTTTTTTGGTCCCAGTTCCGGTTCTTTTTAAGAAATTAAATGTTCAGGTTAGAACCAATTTTTAAATAGATTCCATAGAAATATAATAATATAAGTATTTAACTTTTTTTATGATATTAATTAATATTATCTCATACAATTTAAGTACCTATAAAATAAATAAAGACTTGACCATGATGGCTCTCATTCATTATATGTAATATTAAAAAACTGTGTTATTAGAGTGTATAAACTGTATACAAATTAATTTAAGGGAATAAAATATCAATATAATTTGAAAAAAATTGAGTTTAAAAAGGTTAAGTAATTAAGAACCGAAATAGAACTGGTTTTTTTTAATTTAATAATAAGGACTCGGGGTGAAAAACCTCTAAGTTTTTAAAATAATTTAAATGTTAGGTTCCTGTTCCGATACTTCAATATTTTAGTATAATAACCACGGTACTCTTTTTGGTTCCAATCCCATCAGGCACGAAACACGAATAATAATTTATATAATTACCATATATAACTTACTATTATTCCAAAAATTTAAAAATCGCACGATAAAATTGTCGATATAAGGAGGTAGGTGTACTTGTTTAATAGTGATATTATATTATCGGTACATAAAGTTCTTTAATAAAGTCGTTTATTATCCATTGTTAGTCGAATTTTTTTATCATGTGCATTACCTATATTTTATTAATAATAATTTTTAATAAATATACACTTTTTCATTATTTAAAGTCTAAATTATATAGTAATACAAATATTTAAAAAATAAATACATATCTGTAGTACCCAGGAAGTATTACTTAGTCTAATAGAAATAATGACTTTAAACGTGCACATTTTATCTAGTTATATGGTAATCTCGATAAATGATTTACCTGAGTAATTTCCGTGTGTATTGTTCGATGACGCGGACACCACACTGTGAATTTTTTAAGTAGTTCGGACAACATATGCACTCAAATTGCCCTTTTATAATGAGATACTTTATATTTCCACCGACACGTCGTACACATCATTACTATTCATTCTATAGTATATTATATTTTTTTTTAAAAAATGTACAAGCGATACATATACCGATAAGCATTTGAATCTAATCATATATTTGAAAATAGGGAGAAATAAATAAAAGTATAACAATTAAAAATGTTTAAATATATTTTAAAATTAATTTATATAAATAGTCTCGTGTCCATACCACTTTTAATTGTTATGTAATCACTACATTTGTTCAAAAATGTATTTATGAACAAATTTATAACAACTCTTCGAGTGTGTATTATATTTCCCAGTTACTATCTCCTTAGTAATAACTATATGACTAACAAATTGTAAGGACGGTCGATTGTCAAATGAACAATCCCCCTAATAACTATGGAAATGAATCGAAAGGATAGACGGATAGACACAAAGGGGATATGCGTCATAAAGTATGTCTATACTAATGTATAGAAACCTAAAAAGAAATTTAATTACGTTTAAAGTTAATATTGTTTGTTTATTTGAAAGAGTTTATTATATTATTATGGTTGGAAATAAAAGAAAAAAAACTTAATAAAACTTTTTTATATTCATCATTTATGTTTCATTATTTATTAAATGTTTATTGAATTTTCATAATAAGTTTATACAAAATCTAAGTTTTCTAAAAATTATGGTTTATTAGGTACTTATAAGCATGATGAGATATCAAAACGTGAGTTAGTGCCAAAAATCATGTCTGCAAGCATATTATTAGGTATATATATATAGTAAAGGCTGTAAAATATTTAGGAATTTATTTCCATTATGAAAGATCCATTTAGTCACATAAAGGTCACTGCAATTATTTTCAACATATTCAAATGAAAAAAAAAAAGCCGGTCAGTGGGTGGAAGCTCTTTGGTAGGATACTGGTGGTGGACAAATTGAATTTGAAAGCAATGATAAATTTCAATTTGATATAATTTTAAAAGCAAGTCCGACCGCTAAATTCTGATTTTATCATTATTTTTTTGATTAAAAATACATATTTAATTTTAAAAAAAAATCGAATTTTCCTGTAAAGTAGAAAAGTTATTATGAATTAAATGTCTCAAAATTGACAATTGCTATAAATAGCCCAAAAATGAGTAAAAACTTTCAAAAATTTGTTTGTCTTCATAATTTACGTACATACTTTTTTGGTGAAAATTTCAAGTTTATAGATCTATTGTTTCCCTGGAATTCGAACACAATTCATACCAAAATAATTCATATTATCAAAAAAAATGAAATGGCAATTAAAAATTATTGTATTTTTAAATCTTTTTGAGTGTAACTAGAATGACATAGTTTTAATACTGTATTGAATTTTTAGATCTTAAAACTTAAAATTAAGACTATTATGAATTTAATGACTCAAAACTGAAAATTGCTATAAATATTCTAAAAATAGATGAAAATTTTCGAAAATATTTTGTATTAATATTTTACATAATACACTTGTGGTGAAAATTTCATACCTCAATATTTTTGGAGCCATAAAGAATTTTACTACAATCGTGTTATCCGATTTTTATGCTAATCATTTGATAGTTTTTTTCTTCTTCGTTTATCGAAAAAATAACCTCTCTAAAGTACCAACCATGTACGTGTATGTATATGCAATTTGCTACCAGAAAATAGTGATATATGTAATGATCGGAGCACTTCTTCTTATAGATTTTTTGGGTACAGACACTACAGACATGACAATCATTAAACGCATCATCTTAAAATCAATACATTCCTGACTTCGATCAGAATGTAAACTAATTTAAAATAATAGATAGGTACATTGTTGTAAAACGTAACGCGGTAAGTTAAAAGTTATTAAAAGCGGCTGCAGACAGCTGCATTAAGAAAGTTATGGAATAACGAACAGAGGCAATGAAATTTTTTTTACGGTTACGTGTGTATGTGCGTGAGAAATAAATGAACCGGGCGTGAGTGTAATATTATTTTCAGTAATAAAACCGGACGATAATAAATATTACTTTTTCATGCTCATTGCGGGGCCGCGGGCCGTTCGGCATTATCAGTATATTAGTGTACAGCAGGCACCTAACTCCAAAAGCGTTAAAAAAACGTATGTTCTCTTATGGTAATAATGCTATTTTTGCGATGTACGGTTTTAATTCATCGTATTTATAAAATATCAATATACACATACTATATTCTAGGTGTACCTAGTTAAAAAAAAAAAAAAAAAAAAAAAAAAAAAACAAGAATTTTCCTATTTTTTTTACCCTTGTTCAATTATTTTAATATCAAAAAATACCTTGGATAACATTTAGACTGTGAAAAGGTGTAAGTAATGTGTTTTTAAAATTTAAATCCACCAAAAACAAGCTTCTTGTTTTTATTTATAGATTTCGAGTACCTTCTTTTGTACCGTCTACAGACATCTTACACAAACAATGACTAGGACAGCCTAGGACACTTTTATTTAGACAATTCGAAAAAATTTGTATCTACTGCTAGTATTGACCCGTTTTTAAACGTTTGCGATACAGGACGAGCGGAAGTTCGGGGTCTGTATATCTGAATGACACGTTGCGAGACGACAAACAAACGTCGGACATCAGCTGCTACATACAGCAGGACGACTTCGTGCGCGACCTCCTGACAGTTCGAGAATCCATGATGGTGGCTGCTCATCTCAAGTTGGCGACCACCGTTTCCACGATATCCAAGGTTCGTCAAGTGGATGACCTGCTGGACGCGTTGGGTCTATCCGTTCATGGGGACACCGTCACCAAGCGGCTTTCCGGGGGCCAAAAAAAGAGACTGTCCATTGCCTTAGAACTCATAACCAACCCGTCGATATTATTCCTAGACGAACCTACCACGTGAGTACATGTACACAAATTTGATCAATATTTTTTTAGTTAAGTTATCCTCAAAATTGAAATAAAAATTCACAATTTAAAATAATTCAACACACCACATCAATGTATGTGGTTATGTATTAATAGGTATGTATATATATTAAAAAAAAAAATAAATAAAACGAACTTATTATAAAAGATTCATTATTATATTTTACATTTTTTGGCTACTTACTTATATTCATTTCTTCGGTGATGTACTGACGTTTCGGTTCCATCGCAGGTTTCATCTTCAAAGGAATGTTCATACTTCCGCTTCTGTGAATATACATAGTACATAGGTACCTCTGAAGATAGAACCTGCAATGGATTCGAAACATCAGTCCACAACTGAAGATATACCTATATATAGATATATTTGAAAAGCAAAAAACAAGACTATAAGGTTTATAAGAAACACATTTCATAATCACACAATTGATAAGTTATTACATAAAAATATATTAATTTTTTTATTTATTTTTAATAACATTTATAAAAAAAACACGAGCTCTACAAAATATCAAAATTAAATAGAGAATCCAGATTTGAGGACGAAGAAGATAAATTTTAATCAATATCACTTTGATTACTAGTTACTACTATCATAAAAAGTGAATAATACCTGTTGTAATTATAATGGCATAGGGAATTTGTATAAATCTATAAATAGTTGAACTTATAATAAACGGTGAAGTACAGTCATCGTTTTATACGCATTTTTTTTTTTTTCAATCACGAGTTTTGACAAAGATTAATTATTTTTGATAACTAGGTATATGTAGGTACTTATGGGTACTTCACATTGAATTCACTATTCATATACTTGATTTCATAAAGTTTTGTAATTTATAAACGTTCATTGGAAACACTGTTGCTATTTTGGTTTACCACGGTTTTAGATTATAAAAAAAATTATTTCTACTCTCGCCGGTTTGTTTAGCAACAGTTTTTCTACAAGTGAATTACGACGTGACTTTCTTGAAGGTCAATTGTAATTCTGACATTTCATTTGTTATATTTATTGTTTTCAGTGAATGCATACTATAAGCTTGTAAAACACACAAAAGATGCATAAGCCTGAATGTGTTCGTGGGAGGAATAAAAGTAAATTTCCATTAGGATTCATGTCTTTGTAATATTATCGTTTTTTTACGTATTATCTATTACGTAACCATAAGTATAGTTTGTTTATTATTATAGTTCAAAAAAATTGGGCAGATGGTGGTTTGTTGGTGAAATAGCTGCATTAAACCAATAGGATTAAAAAAGCGGCTAAGTAAGGGGTGGATTCACTGCATTCGTTGTGTGGAATAGATCGTGAATATACTAAATTAGAATACAATGATAAATAATTTTAAAAATTTCATTACATTATCATAATATATTTTATATTATTTTAATAATACTCGTATAAATAATAAACGTGGCAACTTTATTTGTTATTTCATTTAAAAACATTTTCCGATATAAAAGGTAGATATTTTAATCTTGAAAACTACTGAGAAATTAAAAAAATAATCTTTGAAAAATACAATCTAGAGTAAGTTTTCTATCAATAAATGTCTTTACTTCAAAACTCTTCCTCGAAAAAAATGTTGTCTGCATAAAAAAAAATAAAAAAAAAAATAAAGCAAAATTAATAGATTTATTAAGTTAGACAAATTTGAAATTATATATATATTTTAGGGCTTTAACGGAATTAAAAAAATATATCCTAGAATGTAGACATCATGTAAGTATACTTATATATTCCTACTTATGTGTACTATATGATATTTACTTTTTTTTATAGATTAAGAGATAAGGATCACTGAGGTGCGAGGGTATTTACTTCTCCTAACATTTACAATTTACGTAAATTAAAATAATAATTATATATTATAGTATTAT
Organism: Pemphigus obesinymphae; assembly: GCA_025469235.1. Taxonomy (NCBI): domain Eukaryota; kingdom Metazoa; phylum Arthropoda; class Insecta; order Hemiptera; family Aphididae; genus Pemphigus; species Pemphigus obesinymphae. The sequence continues at coordinate 59,054 of JAIPRL010001612.1, forward strand.
TCTATTATATATTTAGGACTTCCGAATTAGGTTCATATAATACTGAACTAATATTAGATTATAATTTTTGTATACATTTATAATATAGATAGACATGTGTATGTTGTATATATTGTTCACTTAGTAGTACCTAACAATAAATTGCACAAAAAATAAAATAATTTCAAAAATTCGATTAAATGCAGTATTAGGTACACACCGACCACAAAACATCCATGGTATCACGGTATAAATTCTAATGGGTACTCTCAAATATTTTAACCCTTTGGAAGTCGAAATATCCCAAGATATTTATATCATTATGCATGTAAAATTTTTGAGTGATAAAAATTCTTAGAATCTTCTTCTTTATAAATTAAAAATAACCATAATAAGATATAGTGTTTAGTGATTTAGGCACTTATAATATAATCTACATAGAAAATAATTTTTGTAAATATTAAAGTGTCAAATTATTTTGTATTCTTATAAACATAAAAATATGTTATAATAGTGACTTTTAAAAATATTTTAAAAAAAATAGTAAAATATAGCATTTAAGTCCAAAAAGTTCGGAGCTAAAATAAAAATCATAATTTTTTATAATCCGTGTGTTATCTTATTTTTAAATTAGATTCAGTAACTAGGAAGATATATCCTAGATAAATTAATATGTATGAAACCCATTATCGATCAGTAAAATTGTGGTTATGTCATCGACAGATCAAGTTGAGTGTACCGAAATCGCGTTCATGGTTCATCAATATTCGTAATTATATTATACTTAATAAAATCATGAAAAATAAAATAAAGTAATTTAATATAATATAAATTAAATTAAATTAAATTAAAATTAATTTTTAATAATAATAATAATATATGTTTTGATATACAAAATTATGATTTAATATCGATATAAAATCAATTGAATTATTTCAAAGCATTTTCCATTAACATTTAAAAGTTTTAAATTTAAATGAAAAATGTTTGCAAATAATAATAGTAACATGTGAATATTTTCAGTCGGTCCATTGTGTTAAAATACAAATTATTATAAATACGTTCTAGACGCACATAATATTCATCAGAAATTTGGGATGTTCGACGGACGTATAGCTGAGATAATTTTCTAGGTGTGGCTCATGGATTCGGTTTTAAATAATAAAATTAATAATAATTGGCCCAGCAGAGAATAGCTTCTAAGCATAAATACATTAAGATAAAAGCAACTAAATGACTAAAGTGTACATCGAAATACTCGTATATATTATTAGTGTACGAATCAGTGCATGTTTTCATATAGAAAATTTACTTATTTAGAATAAGTAGATGCAACACTATTAATTTACTGAAATTTAAGGGGGCACGTGCCTTTGTGCACTATAACCTATACGAGCCGCCATTGCCGTTTTAGTATTATTGTACCATGGAACACAATCTTTTCGTTGTACGTTATTTTAACAGTTATCGTACTCTGATTCATTCACTATGACGTCATTGTATGTTCTCACGCATAAAACAGTAGCTATCTGATGTGACGTTGACGATCCAACGACGAATGTTCATTCCTGTTATAATGCAATATCAGAATTTTCACGTGACGCATTTCGACGAGACATTCAACAGATAGCGTTTGTCATCACTATTACGTGCATAATTTCGAGAAAGCCTAATCTTACATTAAACTTGTGACAAGTCCAAAGCGGAGTTTGATTTTCCCACGTTTCAGAACTTTGAATCGTTTTAAAATAACAACATATGTCATTCGTATTTGTATACCTACTATTATAACTGTAGGTTATTATTTCGGTTGCGACAATATCATGCGTCTGTGTAGTGTGCCGATACGTAAATATGATTGTACACGTAAAATCAGTTCAAATACATATTGCTATATATAATCTGGAAGACCGTATATCGTTATTTAAATGATAATATCTTATTTTATCAGCTGGATTTAGACGGGCCCGGTCTGAATTCGGCCATACATTCCGCGTAGGTATTTCTCTATACACCTTGGTGACAATTATTAGTAATCCAACCGTTTTCGATCTTTCCGCCAAAAAAATTGAACTTAAACGATACACTATACCAATGATTCTCAACTTTTTTATGTTCACGGAACCCTCCATTGTAATATTATTTGTTGGCACATATCGAAATAATAATAATAATAATAATAATAGTAATAAGTCATAACAATATTATAACTAATTTTCTATAAAAAAAAAGCTCTTTATTCTATAACTCCTGTTTGATACCTTTAACACGAAAAAATGTATACAGGCATAGACAGATAATGTTAAAAGTTAAAATGAATATAAAATATTATAGAGTTCGTCATTATTATTTTTTGGGTTTTCACAGATTATAGAATAAATAAATAACAGTGAAATTTTAATTTTAAGACCACGATGTTTTTATTTGTTTCGGTTTCAATGATTGTAAGTGTGGATAATTTTAATTCACAACAAAATGATTGATGTATTTTCTGATATATTTTAATATTCTACCTTGATTAATATCTCAAATTTAATTGTATAAAATTATAATAAAAACGGATATAAATCTTTTTGCTTCTTCTTGTAATTTACAATTAAAATTTCATGTATGAATTGTTGATAATATATTTCGTATCCAATTATACTTCTTTATATTAATAGCTGAGAAATAAAGGGCTAATTTCTATTCAAAATCAATTTTGTACTCTTCAAATAATGATAAAAAAAACTTCAAGGAGAGAGTAATCACTACGTTTTCCCTCCCTAAAATTTGCCCCTGCAATGAGTGCGATAATATTTCTTATCGTTCCTTGACATTTAATCGGGTGCACCATCTAATTGATAACTAGATTAACTGTGGATTATGACGACGATAATTGTAGTAACTAAATTGTAAATTTTTTCCATAGAGGTTTAGACAGCCAATCTTGCAGCCAGTTCGTGTCATTGATGGTCGATCTGGCGCACAATCAAAATCGCACCATGGTGTGCACATTGCATCAGCCCAGCGCTTTGATGTTCGAAAAGTTCGACCAAGTGTACGCGTTGACCTCGGGTCGGTGCATCTACCAAGGACCCCCCACACGGGTCATTCCTTACTTCGCTGAACGGGCCATCGTATGTCCACCGTACCACAATCCAGCAGATTTCTGTAAGTCTATACTATACTTGTTCGTCTATATATTTGAGTTATCACAAATTATAGAATGTATAACATTTTTTAACTACAATTAATGCACTATGTTACTATGTAAACTATTAATATGTAATGTACATACGTATCAATTCATTCTTTATATTTCAATTATTATTGTTTATAATAAATAGAAGTAAGTTTATACGTGTATTTATTTGTTTGTTTTAGTAATCGAAGTGGCTATAGGCCAATATGGTACAGACGTACTGGATAAACTGGCTGAGACTACAACAAAAAACACATACATGAATGGCAAACATCATTATCATATAACTTCTAACGAACAAGAATCACAGCTAGAAAATGGTTGGTTTTGTAAATTTACATAAATCATAATTATCATATATTATACATTTGAAATATGACATAAGTGGTAAATTGATGATAATTGCCGAGTAAATTTATTCGTTTTTTTTTTTTTTAGGCACGTGTCATAAAAACAACAAGGCAAATGTCAAAAAATCACCGTTGAAAACAAAGCTTGTGAATAGACCTCCTTCGTATTTACAGGCTTATCATTTATATTTGCGAAATGTTATTACGTACAAACGGAATAAAGTGAGTAAATAATATTATTATAGGGGGCGTTCAAGTATTACGTTAGCACATTTTTGAATTTTTTAGACCCTTTCCTCATTATTCGAAAACGATGACAGACCCTCTACTTAATTACTTCAGCATAAATCCGACAACCACCCTCCTCAATTCAATAATAATAAAAAGAAATAGATACAAAATGAGATAAAATTAAGATTAGAGATTTAGGACTCTAACATCAGCTCCCTCATCCTCTTGTCAGAAAATTCCGGCATATGACCGACCACTCTTCTCCTCCTAGTGAGGTACTTACGCAATACTTAGAGCCCCCCTTAACGTTATTAGTAAACATAACTATGTAATTAAAATAGAAGTTCATTGAAAGTATTGAATTATCGATATCACGAAAATATATAAATAATTAATAATAGGCAAACCTAATATTACGGATCATCGCCCATATCGCTATATCTCTCATATTTGGATATCTGTACCGCGGAGTGGGCAACGACGCTTCAAAAATGCAAAGCAACATGGTGTTCGTATACGGTACTAATCTGTTTTTGGTCTACACTGGTCAGATGGCCGTAATCGTATCGTGTAAGTATAACTATAATACTGACAAATATAAATAATATAATAAAACAAATATTATTTCGTTTGTCCAGTTCCATTGGAGTATAAGGTCTTGAGGCGGGAACACTTCAACGGTTGGTACACTCTTTTCCCGTACATGATATCCACATTATTGGTTGAAATACCGTTTCAGGTGAGATTTTATGTTAAAAAAATATATATTTTTAAACTCAATTGAAAAATTCTATTCGTAAATGTGCAGGTTTTTTTAGTAATTTTTTGGTTGCAGATATTGTGCTGTGTCGTTTACATAATACCGGCATACGTAATGACCAGTCAACCGTTGGAATTGATGCGATTTAGTTACTTCACCATCTTCTTACTGGTGACTTCCTTAACGGCGCAGAGTACCGGATTCTTGTGCGGCGCCACTTTGCCAGTTAGGGTTAGTTATCTAAAAAGTCATTTTCCAACACGACTACATTTGAAATAGTTGAAAATGTATTATAGGAAAAATCTTAAAATATTTGTTTTTCCCAAGATAAATATGCTAATCGTTTATTTTTGGGCATAACCCGTTTGCGTCAAAAAATAAGGTTACTTTAAACCAGGGTTTAAAACGGCTTCCAAAAAAGCGGTAACCGGTTATAAATGTTAAGAACTGGTAATCGGTATATTAAGCGGTTTCTTAATTACGAATATATGCATGTTATTTTGTTACATGTACATTATATTTTAATAAGCGGTTCATTGAACATTTATAAAATAAGAGATTACCAATATTAATCGGTTAAAATCACATTTTAATTATTATAATAATCACTTCTATTTTCAATATTTTGGATTGATTTGTTCCAACTCGGATAAGCTTTTAAAATACCTTTGTGAAATATATGGTTACCCGTCCAAATTTTTGGTTTCAGGGTCCAAAAAATTAGATCAACCCCAAGACGAAATAAGCTTCCAGTTTTCCATATTATAATATATAATTTTGTCATCATAGTAAGTAACTTTGCATCTGAATAGTGCCGGCGCGAGAATTTGCGGGGCCTGGTGCAAAGTATATTTAGCGGGGCTTGATACAAAGTAGAATTAAAAGGTCGTCTTTCACTATTAGAGTATATTTATAATATATTATGGGGATTTATCGACTCTTCTGAAACTTCCGGTTTCGAAAAAAGGTATATATCGACTCCGCCGGCTGCTGTTTATAAAAACTGTATATTGTTATCACCGGCTTTTGATTCGACCGACTACTATTGATCCGTTGCTTCTTATGTATGTACATCAATATATTTGTTTATAATTAAGTTATTAGTATTAGTATTTGTTAAGTATGTATTTATTTACTTTTATGCACTTTTGTTGTGTAAAAATCAGTGCTCGAAATGAATCGAAACACACAGGAACGAATTTCCGGTTCGTAACATTAGCCTTTGCGTCCGTTCCGGTTAGGTCAAAATCAGTACCTATTTAAGAATTCCAATATATAAAAAATATTTGGTTATTGAAAAAAGTGCGTTATTTCTATTATTTATAATATGTATGTAGGTACATTGTTTGGTACCGTTTTTTTTTACTAAATTGTTTAATTTTGCGGGAAAAATTTGAATAGCCCATAGTGTTTCAATCATTCTAAATCTTAACAAATAGTAAGAAATTCAAACATCTACCTATATATTGGGGAAAATTTTTATATAGTTTTTAATTGGTTTTCAAGTAAAAAAAATGTCTACGATCATAATTTGACAATAACTTATGTATTTTTCAATGTTTTAAAGTTTCTAATGTAATGTTATTTTGATCCTTACAATTTGTTTCATTCGTATACTAATTTATTTTAAGTTACATTTTATACTACCATATTCGTGTAGGTACTTCACATATTAATAGTGTTGTTCACTGATTGAATAAAATATATAGGTATCTAAAATATAATGTATATATCTGTGCTAACATATCCATTAATAATCCATAATTTACTATAAAATATTTACTAAATTTTTCCGTTGATTGATTATAAAATATATAGTCAGCGGAGTCGATATATAATTTTTTTGAACAGTAGCCGGCGGAGTCGATATTATATTAATATAGTGTAGTATAGTAGTATACTACTCGTATTATAGTTTTAGGGCTATAAAATAAATCGATTCCAAAGATAAAGCAAATAACCAAAAAAAAGGTCTTTTATAAACTTTTCTAAAATTTTTAATAGAAATCATCTATAGATATAAATAAAAACCTAATTTCTACAAAATAATTTGTTTTGATTTAACAAATACGTATTTTGAAAACAATGTTTTCATCTTCAGTGTTAAATGACTACAACAGTTAATTGTTTTCATCTTCAGTGTTAAACGATTACTTTCAAGTAGTTTTCAGTAACACTGAAGATGAAAGCATTGTTTTCGAAATACGTATTTCTTGAATAAAAACAAATTATTTTGTAGAAATTGGGTTTTTATTTATATCCATATTTATTTATATTACAAGTAACTAAAATACACCAAAATAAGAAATCATCTATTTTTTTAAATTTTGCGGGGCCCCTGTAAATGTCAATACTAGTGCAGCAGGCCTCCCCTTGCGTCGTCATTGCATTTGAGATCAGCTTTGATCAACACTCAGTAAGAAACAGTATTATTCACGAATATTTTAAAATATTTTTTAGTTTATTTTATTTTACTAGCCCTAAAGAAATAATATAAAATAACAATATGTTTTAATAAATTACTGGGTACTTATTATAAACATTGAGTATTAAACTATTATAAATATAAATTTAAGTATTAATAATAAAGAAAACAAATCTAAATATTCAATTTTTTAGGTTTTGTATATTTTTTTAAATAATAACCGCATTTTTTCAATTATCTTCAACATAAATATTTTTATATTTTGTTCTTTTAAAATTACCGGTAATCCTGATTTTTTGTCAAGTCAGGTTCCCGGTTTTAAACCCTGTTTTGCACATCCCCTCAAAATAAAAAAAAAAATTTTCTATATAGGAACTAATATACGAGTATGTATTTTAGTTTCGTCAGTTTTAAATTCTGAATTATATATAATATAAATAATAAAATTAATATTAACTATAAAGTATAGTATACACACAATATATGCTACCATTTTAAAACTACTCAAAATAGTTGTATAATACTATAAATTAATACGAAAATATAGAAAAATATGTAGGTAACGATATTTCGCAAATTTCATGAATTTCAATTGAATTTAATAAAAAAAAAAAATCTTAATTTCTAATTTGTGAGTAGTCTCATATTATATTTTCAAGAAATATTACAAAAATATTAAAATTAAAATTAAAAACGTCTAGTAGTATTATTCTATGTCAATGTTAATTGTCGTATGTCTATATATAACGTAACGGCATACAATTCAAAATTCTCTAGTTATGTGTTAGGCACATATTAATGCTGGGATTGAAATTGGAAACGATTTTCGGATATCTATGTTTGGCGTAAACGGCTATTTGGTAATTTTAATTTTTATAAGTCCCTTATTTTTTAGACAACGGTTTCACAAAACGGATTAAAAAAAATATTTAGATTTTTCAAACGGGTTTTATAGACTTGTTGTGTCGATTAAATCCTTTTATAATCGATTTTTCGAAATCCTGGGCAGAACATACGAAGAAATTAATTAAATTACATTGCAGGTGTCTGTATTTGTCGGACCAGTGTTCGTGGTGCTGTTGTCCGTGTTCGGGTTCGCGATACGACTTACAGACATACCCGCCATTTACGTGTGGCTCTACTACTTCAGTTTCATCAGAGGATCGTTCCAAAGTCTCGTGTACTCGCTTTACGGTTTCGGCAGGGACATTCTACCGTGTGCCGACGAAATGTACTGTCACTACAAAAACCCAGAGAAGTTCCTTAAGGAAATGCAATTCTTGGACGTGAACATCTATCCCGAATTCTTTTACATATGCTTCTTTTTCCTGTGCACCTACGTCCTGACCACCACGATCATATGGTACAGGCTGAACAAACGGTAGATAGTTTTGACAAAAAAAAAAATATATATATATATTTGTATTTTGGTGTCAAAATGTTTTTTTTCTTTTTTTTTTTTTCTGAAATACTTATACATAATATAAAACATAATTTATTTATATTTTAATAATTATATGATATAAATTCTGTTTTATATTTGTAAACTTATTTCGTATATTTCAGACGCGTATACATCATAATATTATAATATGTATATGAGTCTTTATTCTTGTCGTACATATAAATACAACACAAAGATCAAAAATAATTATTGTGATAATACATGAGGTTTTTTTTTATATATATACATGTATCCGTGGGATATTCGTTATAATCTGTCGTTGCTACTATAGAAGAACATTCATCTCGTTATTAAGTTCCTAGAAAATTGTTTTTTTTTTTTTCAAACAAAATAATAATTTAAAAGTTTTATTTAGGAACGTAAACTATATAAGCACTTTTTGTTTGTCGCGCAGATGTTAAGTTTTTAAATGCATTTTCATATAATATGTATGTTATTGTAATATTTTTTACACACTGTATATTTTTTTAATAAATATTATACTATTATATTATGTCGATGTTCGTGGTTTTCATTCAGATCGGAAATATACATGCGTTTTTCCTATATACCTAGGTCCTATAGGTATATACCGTATCCAAACGCCAGCGGTTTGTGGTAGGTCACGTCCAAGACATTTTGTTTCGTAAAAAAACCAACTAATAACTGACAACACTCAACGACAAACAGCCTTGGATGTTTGACCGTCCACGAATCCTTTGTGGTCTTGCCGACTATGATAGACTATATTATTTTCAATACACAATGTATATACAGTGTGAATACGGTAATATAGGATTCAGTCAGTAAATCGATTCAGAGTGTAATATTTTTGTACAATCTTTTTTTTTTTTATATAGTATCGTCATACTGGATAATATTTTAAGCAGTTAACTTTTGTTTTTTGACCAACCATTATTAATTATAGTTGTTTTTATTTTTTTAAATTTTAGTGGTAAAATCAATTCTTAAAGTTTAAAAACGGATGAATTATATTTTTGATTCCCGGTAACAAAGTGTTGAGTCGAAAAAATCAACTTCTTAGTATGAGAAATTAAATGTTTGAAAGTTATTTGTAAGTCCATTTTTTAAGCCTAATGTATAATTAATGTATAATATATTATATGTTTAATTAATACCTAGTGCGTACAATCAAAAATACGGATCATTTAATATTACACCATAAAACGTATGAAATACTGATTTTAATGACTTAACTCAGATTCTTGTTCAAAACTTACTTAAATAATCTTGTAATCAAAAATACTTATAATTGACGTATCTTAAAATTATCTTACGATTATTTGAAATATATTATTTAAGTTGATTTAACTCTAATAGATTTAAATATTCTATTTATGCCCATAAATATCAAACATTTTACGTAATATGTATTCATGTAAAACTTAATATTTTGGATCAAAAAAATAAAAAATGGAGATTTCAAACGCATTTTTGAAATATTTGACTTATAATATAGTTTTGACCATGCACTAAAGATAGAACAGTTTGGTTAATTTATTTTACCATAATTCCGTAATTTTTCTCAGAAAGTCGATTCGACTACGAAAATTCATGAAAATTACAAATCTTTATTTAAATTTGAAAAATAAATGTTGCGATGCACTATGTGTGAAACTAATTTACCTAAAAATGTTCATTATCAAGTTTGACAATAACAAAGGAAAAAATAGAATTCAAGTTGTGTGTATTTATGCTGATTTATCAACTGTGTATCATATTATTGTGATCACACTGTATATATATTTTTTTTTTCAAGTGATGTCTTCAATGTCAGTTTATTATGCTAATCACGCGCGTCCGGCGCACGTGGAGATGACGCATCTGGCAGCGGAGAAAATGCCATTATAGTATATAGATTGCTCTCTGAAATACAATAATGATTAAAATATATAGATTTACTTAATATTTAATATAATTTAAATAATATACAACAATTATTGTGTTATTGGCATAAAGTTACCTTTTATATTCTCCATATTGCTTTTCTACAAATATCATCAGCCGGTCATAAATTGTAAATTATATACATTTGTAAATAAATTATTGTATAAAGTTTAAACCTAAAATAATTAATAAGTATAATAAATTATATGTATTATAATAAATCATTAATTTCTGAATTTCTGTTTAAACATAAGCAATTAATTGCTAGTACCTAAGTACTACATACGTGAATCTTATACTATAAATTAAATATAACCCATATAATATTATAAAGTGTATATTTTATGGAACTCGATGCTTGTTTTTGTCAACTGATCAACTTTGGCGAATTTGTGAAGATAGGCAATCGATTTTTACTTTTACTGCCGTTCAGACATCTTTAAAAATATAATTTTAATATAGTTTAGGGATGAAAATAAATATGAATATAATTCAAATAACATTAATATATCTAATTTCGATCCTTGAATTTCGAAATTAAATAGAAGTCAATATTTTAACAGTAAAAAAAAGTGATTAAGAAGTTATAATTATAATTGATATTAAAATTATCATAGTTTTCCAATAGGACGATTACGTCATTAGATCCAACTAGAGAATCTATACTCTATAATATAATGTATAATGCACATCTATAATCTTATAGAATGACTTTTTAAATCTTAGAGGGAAAAGGCAATATGACAGATATGTATATTTTTATAAAAGTTAATATTCATAGACTATAATAATAATGAATTAACAGAACATTTCTATTATTAACCGTTATCGTAAGAGTCGAGTTCTGAAAGATCTCATATATCTCTGCATATAATCTCGAAAAAGGTCTCTGGTCAAAGGTCAAAGGTCAAAGATCTATTTAACTGGTACTATTTTAGTCAATGATCAAGTTATTAGGTTACGTTTTTATACATTTTAAAATGCTTCAATAAACATTTGAAAAAAATCGATTTGAATTCGAACATTTTATTGAATAATTTTATCCACTATTAGGAATTATCATTTTATAATATTATAACTCGATATATTTTCTGCAAATGAATAAAAGATTGAAAGAAAGTGATATCATAGAAGAAAACTTAACATGTGATTCCTAAGATTTCACACATTCTATCCAATTCTTTGTTATATATGATTCTAGGCCACCCGAGAGTATCCATTCCTGGTTTAAAATATTCTCTAAATACATGTTATCTATTTTGACATCAGACATCATCAGTAACATCCACAATGAAATTATGCGCATACCTAGTAGTGGCGTTAAGGGGGAGAAGGTGTTTGGTAGTGCTAGTGCCTTAGGAAATTGTAGTTTTTCCCCGCCAAAATGATTGGTCTTCATATTTGTATACTAATTAGTAATTATTAATTTTACTATAGTGTTATGGGTAAATAGTAAAACTTATTAAACAAATTTAGGTTACTTAGTAAAAAACAATTTAATTATTAAAAATCAAAATCCTATTTATAAGAATAATACACTGATGATATTTTATAGGAAATTAAAAATAATATGTAATAGAAATTATAATCACAGAACATAATAATCCAGAGAGTAATATTAATAATTATGGAATGTATTGTAGTGGAAACTAAAGTCACAAAACGTAAAATTTCAATAAGTAGGTATACAGAAAGTTAAAAATGTGTATCTAATGATAATAGCTGATCAGTGTGACCAGATAAAAACAATGTCACTGGATTCTTTCCGATACTTTTTGATACGTAATATAATTTGAGCTTGATAATCTAGATACTCTTTGGTACCAGCGAGTGAATTTGATTTAATTAATAATTAAAATAAATAAACCATAAATAATTATAAGTGATGGGTTTAGAGATCACAATTTTGTTTTCAGGTCATAGAATAGTATCCTGTATCTTACTCTATGGTTTAGAATAGAGTTATACTCAGACGTTTGGATTGATAATATGGTCACGGACACATTCTGCGGACTAATAACGAACGTGATATCATTAATTTTATTAAGAACATACCTTATAATATTATAACGTTCAAACAAAACATAATTCAATTTATATTTTGCCTATATAACCCAAGTAAGCAATATCCTGATTACATGTAGAAATGGGTAGATAATAAATGCACTAAACGACAAACGTCGTTACGACATACGATCACAGAATATACATAGTTAGATATACATAGTTGGTGGTTCAAACTAGTTTTGTGCATTATGCTGTATATAATTTACACGGTGTAATTTTCGCAGAAGAGGGAATAAAATAAAATTGTGCGTATGTAAACGGCGCATCATACATGCATTTTTCAAGTGTGTGCAACGGACAGCGCAGCGGTAGCTTCGTGACAGTGACAGTGACGGAATACCGCGCAACGGCCGCCGACCAGCAACCAATAATACAGCGGTGCGATGCGTGATAATATGTATAATAATAATATTCATAGGCACGAAAATCACTAAAACGGCGATAAATATATAATAATTTTATATATAAAAACACTTTATTTTTAAACACTACATTTAATGATTTGTCATTTTGGAAAATTTAAATTCAGCTGAATTTCCCGATAAATATTTTCGGGATTTCTACGTTTTAATGATTTACATTAATATGAATTTAAATTCTATTACCTATCTTTATTTTCAATGATTTTATTTTTTGACCTAATACTTTTCTAGATTATAATATTCGATGATTTATTTTTGGGAATTTTATTTTCTGTTATTACACATTCCAGAAATTAATTTTCTGGGAAATTGTATGTGTCCGCTTGAAATACTATAAAAAAACCGTATAATATCCTCAAACTTGCTCTAAAACACAACGTTAATTAAGTAACTAGAGCAAATGCGTTTCCATCACACTCTCCTGTCACACACCGCCGTAACTTTCCTCGCCATTACACACCACCATAACGCTCTTCCGTTACATATTGTCGTAACGCATTTCCGTTACGCTATCCTATCACATGCCACCGTAACGTTTCTCTGTCTCACACTGTCATACCGATATTCCATCACACACGAACACAACGCAAATTTGAGGATATTATATGGTTTTTATGGTATTCCAAGCCATGAAAGATAATAAAACGGTATGATCGATATTCGATAATAAAATACTCGTGGAGTCATTACACATGTAGTTGCTTATAATTTCACGTGTAATTATAATTACACGAAATCAATCACACTAATATGCTAATTACGTGTTACACGTGTGTACAAAATATACGTGAATTCGAGACCTCTAGTTTATGTACCTATGTTACCTACCCTAACGGTCTGACACGACAAGTTCTTAATTCGCTCTCAAAATATTTCATGAGTAATTTTGATTGATAACTCGTAATTTATTTTTGTAACTGCAAATCTGAAATATGTAACTCAATTTTAACTTGCCAAAAGTGGTTTTCTATTTTCGGTTACTATAAGGATAAGTATACTTCGGCACCAGCTTTTTCAAAATGATAATCAGGAACTTTAAACTTAAACATTTATCAGATGTTATAATATGTACATTTGTAATATATTACTACCTATATAGTGTTTTATTTTATTATATCAATTATATATTATTATTTAATCGAGTCGTTAATTGTAACTTAATCTTATAAGTATTGTTTTATCTATTTTTGATGTATATATTTTATACAAATATAAAATAATTTTTGGAGGGTAAAAATGAAGCTACAAAAAAAATAATGAATTATATTTACTTTATAATTATTATTCGTGATGTGTTTTTTGAGAACGAGTTTTGACCTTATGGTTCCAGGGAAAGTGATTTTCAATATATTCTGCAACATTTAATCTCACGTTTCCATCATAGATAATATCTTAGATGCTGATAAGCTAGTGACAAAATAATATCCATATCACTACCCAGAAAATGGTTCTAGTTACTGAAATTTGTATACTCATTGGAATCGTACGATATAGTACATCGTTTCCAACGGATACGATGTACGAGTCGCACATAACACGACTCGATTGACACAAATATTAACAATTGGAAAAACCTGAAAATTCCCGGACGGTTATAAATGGACGGGAACGCGCAACCCGAGCAAAACATGATGCATTTCGGACCGAACAGTTCGGTAGTGTGGAAGAATATGTCCGAGGGCCGATCAACGTTACTCGACCGATTGGCCGAGCTGATGGAAAAACTTTTAATTATGCTGCGAGACGTTTACGATAGATTTCTACCGGTTGGTCCGATGCAGTCCAACGATGCCGCCATCGCCTGTCCACGATTAACTGCCAAAGGTCCCGCGTGCACACAATACGCTGAACATATTGATGGATAAAATATTTTTATTTTTTTTTTTTTTTAAATAAAATTACAAAATTGTATTTTATCAAGGACTGACGGCGAGAAAGGAGCACGAAATAAAATAACTGATTACACAGTAAATTGCGTTGAAATTTTCTTTTCTTCGTCTATTTTTAAAGCACCACAGTTACACGGTTGTAATCGGTAGGTAGCTAACTTTTGCTGAAAAAAAAAAACCAGAAAAAAGTAAATTTTTACAGCGAAACAAATCGTTTTCTTCGATCGTTTACAATTTTAATGTAAATACAAATAATATTAATACTATTATTTATAGCATTTATTATTATAGGCATACGACAGAAGCAGAAATTATCGAAGAAAATCGTACGAATGGCTATAGTTACGTATATATAAAGACAGTGGCCGTTTTGCTCTATATGAACATTATAAAATTGTCACTGAATATAGGTCAGGGCTGGGCAAGATATACGAAAAAATAAGTATCTAGATACAAGATACATTTACCTATTTTTTAAAGGATACAAAATACTTATTATATTATACTATATTATTACTTAATATATTTTATTATATTAAATTTGTTTTGAAATTTATATTAGATGTTGAATAAAAATTATAATATTCCTACAATATATAAATTACTATATAAAGACTAACTAACAAAAATTTCACGTAATAGGTACATACCAATATTAATTATAATAATAGTTTTATAGGTAATATATAAACTATAAATGGTAAATATACAAAAAAAAAAAAAAACAAATGCAATAAATAAAGTGATAATATTTGATTTAATATTTATTAATATTGATTTTTTATTTTATATTTTGTAAATTTGACCATTGGGTATCGTTTAGAATTATCATATGTTAGGTATGTCGTATTTTTAATAAACTACAATTATTTTAAAAACTATTTATAAATAACACAAATAAATGAATAAATAATATTTTTGCTCTACCATTTAGCTATCCCTTAATAAATAAATAATTAATAATAATTATACTTTAGTGTTTATTTTATTTTATCATCATTTTTAACAGTATTTCCGGTAACATATAGATAGGTATATTTTTATTTTTTTACTCTCGAGTGTTTATTAAATTTTTTATTCATTTTTACTGATTTTGATTTACGGTAATCTCTGTCAAATTTCTCTTTTTTTCATAGTTTATAATATTAACCCTGGTGAAATATCTTGTGTTATATTATACTTGTTGAATTTTTTATTTTACAATATTCTATGTATAAATTGAAAGGGATATAAGATACAAGCTTTATATAAGAATTGTACATAGATACATGTATCTGAGATACTGCTCAACCCTGATATAGGTAGGTATATAATTGTAATCAAAACATCAATATCATAATAATATCTAGATAATATTGTATAATTTAATTTTTTTAAATTGAATATTATATACTAAATTTAAGGTTTTCTATTAGGTTCTACAAATGTATATAAATATATATTATACGTACATAATAAACATATTATTTTTATAATTTAAATCGATCTTTTTAATGATTTTTAAATTATTTTAGAGTCAAAACACCTATTATAAAACTGATATAAGATTATATTTAAGAGAAAACCTTGCCAGTGTTTATTCAAGATAAAAACGGAGAAATGTAACCAAAATAAAGTTACGCTAAACGTTATAATGAATATTTTGTATCTTATTAATAATAAGCTTAATATTTGGAAAATTGTAAAACTTCAATATATTATTGTACTCGTTTGAATCTACACATTTTATAACTTTAAAATCACTTTAAAACTACTCTTTATAATTTACTGAAGATTTTGATATAGTTAGATTTTAATTTTTATTAAGATTGTCTATATGTATAGGACTCCTTATAACTGGACGTATGTCAGCCTCAATATTTTCACAAAATAGACAATATATTTTTATTTTGTGGGAAATTTCACTAGTGCATATTATGGACAAATACTTTTTAAAGTGATGTACTCTTATTAGTTCAATGAAAAATTGTGGTTCACTTTACCAAACGTAACAAATGATACTATAAAACAAGAAAATAATGAAACAAATATTGACAACGCTGTACAATTTACATAATATTATATTTTCATGACAATATACTGTATGATATTTCGTACTAATGAATTCACAAAATAAATGTTTACAATAGAATAATAATATAAAACTAAAATCAACAAGAATGAAATAATAATAACATAGATACAATTAATATTTATAAGTATTTTTTAAGGCGTTCTTGAATGGCGAATGGTGCTTCCTCTTCGGTCTTCAGATAGAAATCACCACGTGCACTGTAAAACAATACAAAACACACACAAATGCATTTAAACGATCATTTCAATAAATAGGATTACATTTTTACTCTTGTCAAGCAGTAAAAATTATTTAATTTCAATAATAAATAAAATAATAATTTGAAAATTAATCGATAATAATTATTTGCCATTAGGTACTAATATTATTACTAGCATATTATAGTATAATGTTATTAATAGAAATTAGTTGTTTAGGAAATAAAAGGTAATTTTAAATATACATACATCCGGATCTTTTTCATTCTAAACATTATATTTGAGCTTAATATGAATAAATAAATAATAATAAATATTTAAAATGTTAATTATATATAACTCTACCTATATTATGTTTTTCATTTTAGTATTACTAAAAAACAAAATAAAAATATGATTATAATTCGCGTTTAGAATAAAAAGATTCTACACGTGAATCCATTTCATTCTGAACATTGTATTTTAGTTTTTGGTTTCTTACTCGCATAATAATTCAGATAGATGTTATTTTAGTGTTTCGTTAAATATAATGAAGTACCTATATTTGCAGCTAGATACGTATATATATATATATATATATAGCTATGGTTTAAAATTAATATAAAATTATAATTATAATCGTTTATTTTTTATTAAAAATAAAAGACATAATAAAAAATTTAAAATTGTTATCAAAATTAAGATTTATTAAGTCGATCATCTTTAATTTGTACTAATATAAGACCATTTTAGTGCTCGAAAAATTCACTGTTATCCATAAACAGGCATACATAAGTAATATGTATATTAAGTTGCCTATCCTGGTCGCCGGTATAGAAATTTAGGTACATGTATTTTGCTTAGTTAAGCCGCGTCCACACTATACAAGGAATTTTCGCTAAAGTACACGTGACGACATATTTGACATCGTTCGTTGCAGCATAGACAGGCTCTCGAAAGTTCATCGAACTCTATGGAATGGTTAGTTCACGTTCGCTAAAAGAACGATACATCAAAGGAATTTCATTAATAGTGTGGACGAAATTTGGTCTGATTTAGAACGTTATATACAATTAGGTACGTAACGTAAGTGTAAGTTATAATTTTATTTTTCAGACAATTTTTTGGAATTTTAATTTTTTCAATATTTCAATAATAAGAAAATTAGAAAGTACTTTACATAGTTGTAGCACTTAAGCTTGTAATCTTAAAAAAATTATATTAATAATATTGAAGTTAAATTTATTCAAAATGTCTTTCTACTAGGCTCTTCGGTAAGATACTTAATGTTTGCCGTTCAGATTAAATAATCTGAATTTAAAAAAGTAAAATACATATGACCGAACGCAACCCTATGTTCGAATACCCTTCGTTGGAAATCCTTGAATAGTGTAGACCAGCGGTTCTTAAACTTTTTTATCCGTGGAATCCTTTTTGACGTCCACTTTTATCGTGGAACTCCTACTTTGTTTTTTGCTTTTAAGCTTTTTTTAGGATTATTTGCAAAAAAAAAAAAATATAATTATTTCATACACTAATATTGTGTTAAAGGTACTTAATTAAAAAATATGTTAAAAATAATAATAATTGTATATACTATTACTTTAATAATAAATACTTAATGAGATGCGTGAAATTGCTTTTTATTATTACAAATATTCTTAATATTGGGCTTTATTGATGAAAGTTGTATTAACATATTAGGTTCGGCATCAAGTCTGTTG
>JAIPRL010001613.1:0-49853 GCA_025469235.1 Pemphigus obesinymphae
CCTCTCAAAAGTACCAACTAGATGCAATTTGCTACCGGAAACCGGGTATGAGTGTAAAGATCGGAGCACTCTTTCTGGTAGAAAAAGTGTTTACAGAAAAAAAAAAAAATAAAAAATAAACATCATTGTAAAACCATAAGCTTCCTCGCTACGCTCAGAAAGTAAAATCTATATCTATATATATAAATCTATACATAAAAATCTATAATATTAATCTTACCTATTAATATTAATTATTGGTTTATGAAAATGGTATCTTAATTTGCTCTCAGAGAATTTATATGTAAAAATTGAATCAAAATAACAATACAATGGAATATCAATGAATTTCTCACAAACCCTATATTATATAAATTACCGATGTAAAAATACATATTATATAATAATGTTTTTTTAACTAGATTAAAATTAATGTTTTCAAAATTGTTAATCTTTAGAATAAAGTACAAATAATAATTATGAATAAAAAAATATATATATTTAACGGACAATATGTGCTGTGAATACTCAAAAAAGAGTTAAAATAAAAAATTTCGACCGCAATTCATTAACAGACACTTTCTGTTATGTATTTTAATTTTATGTGTATATAAATATATCTATAGTATTAATATTGTTACTTTTCATATTACATTTTTATTTTTAGATATATATATATATATATAAGTGCATTGCTATTTTTAAATTAATTAATTTTTAAATTTCATATATATTCAATAATTATGGTTTTTAATGAATGAATCAATAGAAGAGTTAAAATGTTCGGATCAAGAAAGTAAGTAGTAATAGTACAATATTTATATATGAAGAATAAGTAAGATTAACTAGATTAAGGTAGACTAAATAGACTAAAATAGAGCTTAAAATGTGATGTTTATATAATATTATGTAGTTTTTTTATGTAGGCATCCTCTGTAGCCGGATCTTATGATATTAATATCAATTTTTTTGCCCTTTAACGTATCAGTCTGCGATATCTCAAGAATAACTCTTGAGATATTTTGATCATTTGGTTATACTATATACAAAATTGAAATATTCAATATTACCTAACAGAACACTGAACAGGTTCAAAATTATGGCATTGGTCTATCCTTGATAAATATTTAAAATATCCAATTTATCATTCTGAACTTATATACATAATAATTTTTGGGAGCATAAGGTGATTGTTTTATGGAATTATTTTTATAGTGCAATTAGACACTTAGTTGTAGTTTTAGAACCTTTGTAGCTCGCTAATGGATAATATATTCTATAATGGGTAAAATATATCAGTGTATAATACTATAGGTACTAAAACAACAGATAATTATTTTTAATTTTTTCTTATAACTATGTAATTATTTAAGTTGGGATACTGTTTCAATGAGATATATTTTAGTTCAGCATTAAGGCATTCCCACACTAAATACGTCGACGTACGTCATTTTCGACGTACTATAACTACGTCGAAAGTACGCGTTCGAAGCAACGGACATAGGTCTCACACTAAATACATTTATTGGTTATCCGTCAGAAATAATAGTTTTGTAATTTAGTTCAGTATTGCATTTACCATTCTGTTGATAGTTGTTCTCTGCGTCATTTTTTAGTTTTCATAAGTTTTATATAGGTAAATATGGCGTTATCTACGCAATGTAGACGTAATTTGGCATTATTATTATTAATAAGAAGACGAAGGAAAACATTAAAAAAAACAAGAATTTGGGTCCACGAAATGAATAAAACAAGATGGGAAAAGGTGAATTTAAAAAAATTATGTATTGAACTTGAAAAATACCCAGGCCGACATTTCAACACTTTTAGAATGAGTAAAGATCAATTTAATAAATTACACAAACTTTTAAAAAAATTACTTTCCAAAGACGACACCAATTTCAGAAACCGTATAACTGCTAAAGAATGACTTATGGTCACATTAAGGTAATACATTTATTTATAATTAACTATATATTATATTTTAAAACTAAATTTTTTTTAAAGCATTCGTAGATACTTATTATTATATAAACTTATTATACTATTATTATAACTTATTATATAAACATGAAAATGGATTGGCACATTAAAAATATATTATATTTTTGAAGACTAATAATTATTGTACTCAGGAAGTCTACTGTCTGTCATGTTACTTACAGGATAATCGATTATAGATGCGGAATTTGTTGTTGTTAATGTTGTTAAAATTGGTTCAAATGATGACGTAGACGAGTGTGAATGTCCCGAGAAAGGCGAATTTCAACAATTATTTTAATTTCCAAACTCAATATCGAACAAAACTTGTTGAATTTTCATTTTTGCTATAGCGTTTTGTTTTGGTGTCATACGTTTTAATACTGGAAGATGACTTAATAAAAATTGTTCATCGGCATCAGTTTCTTTTGAAATAAGTTCCATAAGTTTTTCGTCTATATCATTTTTATCGTCTATAGCTTTACGCTTTTTAGAAGTAGGTGAAACTTTATTTGTATTATGTAAATTATATTTTGTATCACGTTCTGGAGTTTTTAATATATTATCAATGTTTTCTGTTTCTTTTACCGGACTGTTTTTTTCTTCGTTATTAGAAATATTTGGACTTGAATAATTCCCGATAGTCCTAGTTGGAAATAATAAGAAATATATATATTTTTTTAATACATTAAAATATTATATGGAAACACATTTATTTAAAATGTGGTACTACAAGGACTTGGAATTTTATGTATACCTATTATATACATTTTTAAAAAGTTATTAACTTACTTTTAAAAACTCTATGTATGGGATTAAAAATGTCATTTGAGAATAATACGACCATTTCGATTTTTTTCCTCCTCCGGAACCACTTGGAAGTTTTTGAGCTTTATGCATTTTAATAAAAGTATCTCTCAATGATCGCCATTTTTTTTTACACCATTGACATATAAAATAATAACATGAAATATTTTATTTTTATATTGATAGATTTTTGTTGAATAAAAACACTCATTTCTCAATTTTTTTTTATAAATTGTATATTTATTTTATTAAAAATTAAATGGAATATTCCGAATTGTGTATGGGCTGTCGACGGGAAACATGTTTCAGTTTTTTGTCCGAAAAATTTGGGTTCTTTATATTTTAGTTATAAAGGAATATTTTCAATCGTACTTATGGCAGTAGTGGACGCGGATTATAAATATATTATGACAGATATAGGTGCATATGGTCACAATAGCGATGGTGGTATATTTGCACATAGTAATTTTGGAAAATTATGGTAGACAGATAATCACATAACATTAAATGTTCCAAAATTTAAAAAGTTACCGGGTACTAAAATATGTGTTCCCAATGTGTTAATCGGAGGTGAAGCATTTCCTTTAAAAGAAAATATAATAAGACGTTTCCCGGGAAAAAATTTAACAGAACGTGAACGAGTAGCGAATTACCGAATATCGAGAGCTCGACGTGTTGTAGAAAATGCTTTTGGCATTACAGCTCATAAATGTCGAGTACTTCTTAAAAGGATTGAAGTGAATGTAACATTTGCCACAAGTATTACATTAAAATGTTGTATTCTTCACAATTTTATAATAACCGAAAACCAAACACCTTATGAAAATTTTGAATCCTGTACTACAATAAGTAAAAGTCAACAAATACATGTAGTCAGATACAATAGATCAACTAGACGTGCAATAGTTGTACGAAATCATTTTGCTGATTGGTTCATTTCACCTGCCGGAGAAGCTCCATGGCAGTATGAATATATCAATAAATAATTTTTCAATATTTATATATTTGACGATAAATTTGTATTTTATTATTATTATTATTATATATGTTTTTTTTATTATTTGTATTTTTTTTTTTTTATATTATAATTTAAAAAAAAAAATGTTTTTTCCATTATAAAATGATTGAAAAATATTTATAAAATATAGTTAATAAAATAATTGGTGTTTAAACTCTAAAATCATTTTAAAATTCTATTTTATTTGTTTTACGTAAATATATTTTCAGCACAGAAAATCACGTAATAAAACTTACCGTCAGTTTGAAGTTCATTGGTTACTTCTCTCCATTGGTCTTCTCTATAATTGAAATTTTAATAGATTCACAAACTTTTATCAAATAATACTGGCCTTTTTTCAACATCTATAGTAAGTTTTTCTTCCATATTAAAAAAAATTCGAAAAATAATATAATACACACAGAAAAAGTATGTACCTACGTATTCAGTACTGTGTCAGTGCTCGGTGTGTCAAAGTGTTCGGCATGTCAAAGTATTCGGTATGACAAACTACCTAGGTACTGATAATATTATTGGAGATTATGATTATTATCATTATTCTTTCCACTTCGTATAAAGATAAAATTATTTTAAATGCCGATAAACCATTCGATTCGATACGTCTGACGTATTCAACTGATGGCAATTCTATTTCGTACGTCAATGCAATGCATGGAACTATCCGTCGTTTGACGCGCCGTATCCAGTGTGCGGACTCGTATTTAAATATGTAGTATTTAAAAAGAGTACGTTGACGTACGTCAACGCAACGGATGCCGACGTATTTAGTGTGGGAAGGCCTTTATATATGACATAAATCGATTCGGGTTCCCCACCCAAAAAAAAAAATATATTAATATTCTGAATATATATAACATTAAATGTTATACAGAGAGAATACTCCAGATATCTTCGTTGCATAGAGGTGTGAAACATATTAAAAATAGGTACCCCCTGCTAATATAGGTTACATATTATTAACAATGCTTTATACAACTCCTTGATAATCATAAACATAATTTAACATGCCCTAAATCAGATCAGTTTTTCCATTGTTTATGCATCTAATATAATTCGGTAGTTTCAAAAAATAATTTTTAATAAAGTGTCGTGAACTTAATTTCTTATAGAAAGACGTATACATACCTAGTTATATTTATTATAAGTATCCAAACAGTATCTAAATCTACCCTCGAAGAATTTATATCTAAATAACTGAATAATAATAATAGTATAAATTATAATTAATGAATTTCTTAAAACGTTAACTTCTACGAATTGCTGTTGTAAAATGTATTTCTGTAAAAATAATGTATCTCAAGCTAGATTAAAATTAATTTTTTCAAATTATAATTCTTTTGTATAAAGTAATACAAATAATTATGAATTAAAATAAATATAATAAACCTATTAAACAAAATATATGCTGAAAGATTTCAAAAAAAATTGTGAGTAACAACAAGTTTGATCCCTAATTCATCATAGGGTATTTTTATAAAAATAAATTGATTTTACAGGCATTAGCAAAGAATTCAGTAAGTAATAATGGTACAAATAATCAAAAAATAAGATGAATCATATTTCAAAATACATACTCAGCTAGATTAAATTAAGTTTGATATTTTTTTAATTAAGCTGAGTTCATTTTTATAATGATATTCCGTTTTCTACGATTCATCATTTAAATGCATGTAATACATTGAAAGAATTATTTTCAATAAAACCATGTTTACGGTATTTTGTTACGGATAAGGTTTATAGGTACTAACCGGTGGTCTTCTTCGTTTAGTGATTGACAGTGGACTGTATCTCTTTTTGTGTTTGGTAAAAACGGTGGATGAAAAGACCTGGGTGATACAGTGTTGGCGCCGTGCACTTACCCCTAAGTAGTTTACACGGATCGCACGTACTCGGGACAATCGGATGAGTACCAAATAACGGTAATACAAATATAGGATAATCAGATATTTTATTGCATGTGCTGTTGATGGCAAGATATTGATTTTATGGTAATCTGGATTATATTAGCGAGCTAACCATTAAAGAAAATTACACGATGGAGCTGGGGGGAAACAATACCTATTACCTCCGTGGAGCCGCAGGTATTAAGCAGATGAGCAGATGAGCAGATGAGCAGCTGAGCGGCGCAGTGGAAGGCTGAGTGGAGCACAGGAGCAATGACCCCACCGGCGACCGGGTGTGCTGTCAGTGGTGGTCGTCCGATCGTGGAACCGCGACGTAGAACAACGCGCACGGATAGGTACACGACAACGTGTTCATATACGCACGTTTATATAAGCGCGTGACAACCGGTGGATCAGCACGGTAGGTTTTCGAGCACACGTGGTTCTCGCGAAACGGCCTACAACAATGGACATGTGGGTAATGGCGTTTTATGACACCGAGCAAGAATGGGAACGCCAGTAACGCACACTGGGTTCGATTGAGCGATCGAAGCATAAACGAGGCTTGAGAAACAATTAAAGCGTGTGTACTCGTGAGCAGCCGAACGAAGAGAGCGAATACGGGATGGTGCGTGGTGCGGTGACGACTGACCGAGCGGCCACGGAAGCGCGAGCAGTGTCACCAACGTGTTAAGCTATCAGCTGGAACCAGAGAGCTTCCTTGCTTATGATGCAGTGCTGAAGGGGGCAAAATTCAAATTGACATCAGGCGCAAATATACAGAATATTTTGAATAAAATATATACAGTTTTTGATTTTCTGATGTAAATTACTACTATTGATACATAAATAATAAAAATCACAACAGTTTATATTTACAAATTAGGTACACATTATACACATTGAACAAAACAAAATAAATAAAAAAATAGAATAAGGCCTTAAGGTGCGGTGCGCTTTGACCGGTGTCGCCGTACCGCACGGGACTGGTCGCAATGAAAAATATAATTATTGATTATTATTACAGTAATTAATATAATCTTATTAAGATATAGAAGATAATGATTGCATTTGTGTAATATAAGAATAACTTCAAACATACCGCCCACCTTGAATAGACTTTTTTTGAGAGAGATTAAACAATTTAAAGGGACAGCAGACATAGTTTTACGGCAGCGCGGGTGAATACTTTAAATTCCGATGTTTTTATTTTTGTTACTCTGTTACTTCGTCAGAACTGGGCTTGACTTCTATGACTCGAGCAACTTTTCAGGTGAGTGGTGGAATAGATTTCTTGACTATGACTAAATCATCCAGTTTTAGATTAATGTTGTAACGGTTCCATTTAGGTCTTTCTTGAAGGGTATGTAGGTATTCTATTTGCCAGCGGTTCCAGAAGTGATGTTGGATTTATTGGATGAGTGACCATCGATTACGTGGGTTTAATCCAATAGATTCGTTTGGTATTTTGGTTACCGGTATGGCGACGAGTAGTTCCATTATTAATAAATGTCCGGCGGTTAATGTTTTGAAATCTTAGTGGCCTAGAATTGATATTTGTTTCTACCTGATGAAGAACAGTATTTAGTTCCTCGTAGGTCAATATTCGACCCATTAGAACTAGGTAGAGCAGGATTTTCACGGATTTTAATGCAGCTATACTAGGATACCACCCATATGAGGAGTGGCAGGTGGATTAAAATGTCATATAATTTGGTCTTCTACAGCGTGTTTGACGTAACTAAATTTATGAATAATAGCATCGATTTCTTTCAAATACTTTTGTGTACCTACAAAGTTGGTCCCACCGTCGCTGTATATATTTGAACATCGACCTCTCTAACTAATGAAATGATCTAGTCCTGCTATAAAATAGTGGAGTGGAAAAGTCAGACACAGGCTCGATGTGAGTGGTAGTGGTAACCAAGCAGACAAAGATACAGATATAGGCTTTGGTCAATCTTACTTTTCGCAGCATAGCGGCTTTTACTTCAAATGGTCCAACAAAATCGACTCCAGCTTTTGAAAAAAGTTTGATTTGAAATAAACGATGTGATAATAGATTTCCTATGATGGCCGGTGATATTCGTGGTTTCACTCGAAACTATGGAATACATCTATGTGTCCTTTGTTTTATAATACTACGAGCCGATATTATCCAGTAATCTTGACATAAGATGTTCTGGAGTGTTTGAAATCTGGGATGATTATGAGTTCTATGAACATGATGAATTGATGAATCAGTAATGTAGTGACGACTTTGGGAGTAATAAAGGGTATTTTTCTTGGTATGGTATTTCCACTTGAGCTAAATGACTTCCACTCTAAGCAACTTATATTTATCCAGAAATGAAGCAAGTTTATGTAATCTCACTGAACAGGGTTTTCCTTTCAGAAGTTATTTGATGTCATTAGAAAAGAAAACGTGCTGCGTGCATCTTACTTCAGCTTGCAAGGCTGTCTCTTCAGTGGTCGAAAATCCAGTTGTAACTGACAACTTCTCATTACTTAGGTGATTTTGTAAACGCAACCAATAAATGGTAAGTCTTAGAATTTTGGTTAGGTTATCTGACTGGTATAAAAGAGGCATTCTTCTTTATTCATGACTGCAGTCAGGGTAACTGGTTTCTCTTCTACTTCTTCATCAAGGCGATTCATTGGCGTCGTTTGAGCTTGTTTAGGCCAATTGCTCGAGGTTTACGTAGGAACACTGGTCCATTCCACCAAAGTTTGTGATTGGCCAGGTCTTTAGGAGCCAAACCTCGAGAAGCAAGTCTGCAGGGTTAAAATCGGCGGGAACGTGGAGCCAAATATCGATACAATTGGCTTGTTGAATCTTCGACACACGATTGACGACAAAAGTCTTCAGTTTGGACGTGGGAGTTTTTATCCGTGCCAAAGTGATAGTGGAGTCAGTCTATGCTGTAAAGTTTACGATGTTCAGAGTTGCGAGGTTTGATTTTATAAATTCAAGTAATCGAGCTAACAAAGAAGCTTAGCACAACTCTAATCTTTGAATAGATATTTTTGTCGCGGGAGCTATTTTTGATTTTCCCATTAGTAGTTGGCAAGTTACATCATCTTCTGATTCTACGCATAAGTATACAACTGCTGCATAGGCCGTTTCCGAGCAGTCACAGAAACCATGTATCTCGTATGTGGAGTTTGGCCGGATAACTTGACGTGGGATTCATAGTTTCCCGAGAATGGGTAACTCTTCATGCTATCTCCTCCACACTATAACTGCGTCTTCTGGTATCTCTTGTTCCTAGTCAACTTCGGTTATCCACAGGTATTTCATAAGTCGTTTAAAATCTGCAGTCACAGGTTCAAGGAGCCCAAGGGGGTCATAAATTCTTGCAATTTCAGACAGTACCTTACGTTTGCTAAATCGCACAGGGTTAAGTTAATAATCATAACTAAATGAATCCGCATTCGGTTGCCAGTTGAGTCCCAGAACTTTGGTATAGTTAGATTCGTATTCATTGAACGTAACTGAATGTGTTTGTCGATAATACTCTGGAATATTTTCTAATAACCTTTTAGGATTACTCGACCATTTATACTGTTTTTTAGCGAATATGCTGACAAGTCTCTGATGAAGCTCTATTGCTTCCTCTTCGCTATCTGTACCTGTGGCTATATCATCTACATATAAATCATATAGTAAAATATGTTTTATTATTGGGTTGGTTCATCTTGTACCAACTGATATAGACTTCTTATGGCCAGGAATGGAGATGAAAGTTACTGTATTCATTTCGTACTCTTGAACATCGTCGTTAAAATTGAAGCGGTATAGCAGTCGTTGGTACGGTGGTGATTTTTGGTGACAATTATTTGTCGAAACATTTGCTTTATATCTGTGGTAAATACAATAGTATGAAGGCGAAATCGTAGAATAATAACCGGTAAGTCCTGTTGGAGCTTTGGACCATAATGGAGATAATTCATTTAATGACTTACCTGTAGACATTTTCGTTGAAGCATCAAAAACAATTCGCATTTTTGTCGTCGTACTTCTCGGGCGTATAACGGCTTGATGTGGTATAAAATATACAGTTGGGTTATTGGTTCTATCTGATCGCACTCTTCACATATGTCCGGTGTCTAAATAATCTTGCATTGCAATATTATAATCTTGGCGCATATCTGAAGACTTTCTAAATCGGGTTTGGAGACGATGTAGGCGATTTGAAAATCCTAATAATAGTGAATTTTGAATGAAAGGTAGGTTGACTATGTGTCTACCACCCGGTTGACAGGATGTAGTTGACGTATATATCTGCTCACATTCAATGTCATCTGGGTTACTTTTCACCGCTATCGGAACATCTTCTACTTCTAAGAAACGTTGAAGGATTCTATCGATGGATTCCATTGTAGCATACATAGAAATAACAATGGCTGTAGTAGGACTAGACGTTTTTCCCATAAGCACCGATCCGGAAACAGTAGATAATGCAATTGGCTGATTCATAGTATCTTTTTTTTTTATCACCTGTTATAATATATGAAAATATGTTGGCTCCAAGCAATAAGTCGACTGGTGGAGGATAAAATCTGTGTTGGCCAAGGTAAGCCCTTCAATGGGAGGCCATGGTACGGCTCTGATACGTTTGGATGGTATTGAACCAGTGATGCGAGGTAGTATTAAAACATCTAAAGTAAAACATGGACCATCTTGACTCACCGAACGTACGACTATTGTAGTGCGACCTCATACCACAGGTAGTTGTGACACAACTTTCTGTAATAAAACTACTTTGATTAGCACTGTCAAGAAGAGCTCTTATTATGATCGGTGGTTCATCTACATTTTGTACAATAACTAATGCAGTTGATAACAAAATTGATAAATAATTCCCATTCGTCTCAGCTGCAGCAATAGTGCCATGTATTGATGTACTTTGCTCAGGGAAAGTAGTGGGTGATTCAGTAGTGTAGAGGTGAAGTAGGGTATGGTGTTTTCCTCCACAATCTGCAGATGTTCTTGTATTTTTGCAATAATTAGCCATGTGTTCACTAAAACATATAAAACATTGTTTTAAATTTTTTAGAATCTGAATGCGTTCTTTTGGTGTATTTCTCTTGAACTGAGAACAATGAATAAGCAAATTACCTGGTTGTGCTTTACACACTTGACATGTGTATGACCTCATTTCGTGTAGGCTATTCTAGTAATTGCTATGTTGGATAACTTTTTGTTTCGACTGGCCACTAACTAGAAAGGTTAATTTTATCAATTTGTTGGCTTTTCTCAAAGGTTCCTCCTTGGGATAACTGATCAGGTATACTGTGGCAGATTTACCAAGCTTGGTTAGGAATACCACGAATTCTTTAACAGTTGGATCTTCTGTTGTGTCAATAAATAATTCCCATTAAGCTCCAAGCTTTTGATCCAACTTTTTCTGTAGTAAGTGTAAAAGGATTGGATCACATTGATTAACGGAATATGATAGATTATCCAAAGCATCGAAGATCTCGATAATAACATTTAGTAAGTTCCTGATCGATATTCCATTGCCAAGAAAAGCCTTGTGTGCATTAAATAGTTTCTCCAAATGGTTATCTGCAATAACCCGACGATTCGAGTATCTGGCCGTTAGTTGAGATTAAGCCAACTCATAATTACTGTCGGTCAACATAAGGTTTCCTATTAGTTTTAAAGGCTCTCCTTCTAAATAAGACTTGAAATATCTGAATTTTAAAACTGAACTTATTTGTGAATTGTGATATTTAATAGTATCAAATATATTTCTAAAATCTACGTAGGCTTTTGGATCTCGGTACTTGGGAATTGTTAACTTTTCAATTGGTAGATAATTATTGGTTGATATATTTTTTTTTGGTTCGAAAAGTGTTGTTTAAACCATTTTGAACGTTTGCTTCTGGTAGGTACTCATCTGCGAATATCTTACCCAAAATAAACTTCTTAGAAATACGATCATAACTTATCAGGGTCAACAATATCGGATCCCGTAGTCGTAGGTTTATCCAACTGACAAATATTGGTTGATCCTCCAACTCGTTAATTAAATTTTCAATAGTAGCATAGGTACACTTTTTCAAACTGTATTTGCGGTCTTAGTAGCGCCTTTAACTGAAAGAGCCTCTCCAGCATCATAAATACTCTGTTACTCTGTACAATTTTTTGCAAGTCGGTCATGCGTATTTTTGCTTCTTCATATACTTCCATATTGAAAACGATGATAAATTAAACACGTAGGCACCTAATATTTGTTTTTTTTTTTTTTTTTTTTGGTCACGGTGTATTGTGTAAGTAGGTATATTAAAATAATTAATAATATAGATAAATATTTTGGAGTAATGACACTTCCGCGATAACCGGGTGATAATCTAATATTAAAATAATATTATGAAAATTATAAAAATTACGATTCTATATGAATTCGTGATACAGTAATAATAATATGAACTCGACTTTTATTATGTATGCAGTCGTATGCTATCTGCACTCGATCGGTAGTATTTATTTTCATCGGGTCAAAGTCCAATCTTGATCATGTGTAAAGGTGTTTTTTCAGAGATTATTCCCAACAGTTCATTCATTTTAATCACTTTAATGATGCCATATTATCTTTGAATAGCATTGATCTGATGTCTAATTTAATTAATCTTAATGTCGATTTCGCGGTTTTTAAACTAAATGAAATTCTAAACCATACATTTAATATACTTGTTCCTAAAATTAAATTAAATAATTATAATTCACGTAGTATATATTGGTCCAATCCTATACTGAGAAATTTAATTAAATTAAAAAAATAGGCACATAAAAAATATAAACTTTCTAATTCTCATACGGATTACAAAATGTTTTCTAATTTACGAAGTAACTATTAAAAATTATATTCTCAAATTCATGTAAATCATTTATTAAAAATTGAAAACAATATTAATATTAACCCAAAAGCGTTCTGGAATTATATTAATTCTTTAGATCTAATAGTTCTTATATTCCCCTTTCAGTATTTTTAGACCATATTTCTGCTAATAATATGGATGATACTATAAAGTTATTTGCTGAATATTTTTCTTCAGTATATACAACTAATAAAATAGACAATGATAGTTATGAGTTTTTAAATAATCAATTACATGACATTAATTTAAATTCAATTACTATTTATGAACACGAAATTTTAGATTTTCTCTCTTCACTTAAAGATAATGCAAGTATTGGGTGTGATGGTATTCCTCCAATTTTTCGAAGAATGTGCGGTCAAACTCTACCTAAGCCATTACAATATTTATTTAATCCATACGGAACTTTTGCTCTTTGCTGGAAAAAATCTTTTATTTCTCCTTTACATAAATCAGGTGATAAACAAAATGTGAAAAACTATAGGCCAATCTTTGAATTGTCAATTTTGCCAAAAATTTTTGAAGCTATTATCTCAAAAAAATTATCTAATTTGTTATGTAATAATATAAGCCTTTCTCAACATGGATTTGTACCAAAACATTCGATTCAAACAAATTTATTATTATTGTATCATAATCATCTTGTTAAAGCTCTTGATCATGGTTCTCAAGTAGATACTATTTACACAGATTTTCAAAAGGCGTTTGATAAGGTAAATCACAAATTATTATTTTATAAATTAAAAAAATCATGGTATGGTGGGAACTTTTTAAAATGGTTAGTTTCTTATCTTTCTTTTCGTACTCAAGTAGTTAAAATTATGTTTCATGTTTCTGATGAATATCCTGTCTTGTTAGGGTTTTCTCAGGGTAGCCATTTAGGTCCATTACTATTTTTAATATTTATTAATGATCTTCTACTAGTCCTTCATAGTTCTACAAAAATTCTATTATTTGCTGATGAGGTTAAGATTTTCTGTACAGTTAATTCTTTAAATGATTCTAAATCTCTTCAGTTTAATCTTAATAAATTTATTTTATGGAGTAAAATAAATTTATTACCCTTAAATATAGATAAATGTCGTGTTATATCGTTTACACGAAATAAAAATCCAATTATCTTTAATTATCAGATTGATTATATTTCTCTTATCAGAGTAAATTTAATCAAAGATCTGGGGATATATTTAGAAAGTGATCTTTCTTTAAATATAATCATAAGATGATTTTTAATAAATCGTTTAAGATGTTAGGTTTCATAAATAGAAATACTAAAGATTTCAGAAATCCATTGTGTTTAAAAACCTTATATACCTCTTTAGTTCGATCTAATCTTGATTTTGGCTCTGTAATTTGGTCTTGAAAATATTTGACATACATAAATGATATAGCAAATGTTCAATACAAATTTTTAAAAAGGATTACGCTCATTTCAAGTATTTCTTTATCAAGGGACTTCATCCATCTAACTCTAGATTATATTGGCCTTGTTCCCCTTTCTCTTAGACGCAAAGTAACTGATTTATTGTTTGTTTTTGATATTATTATTATTTATAATATTATATGTTCTGAGCTATTATCTGAAATTGGTATTCGAATTCCATATCAAAATAAACGTAATTCAGATTTATTTTTAGTTCCTCATTACAAAACTAATAGTGGTATAAATTATTTTCTCTCTCATGAGTTAATTTATTGCCAATGAAATATGTATTAATTTGGATATTTTTGTTCTTTCTCGTAATTGTTTTAAAACAAAATCAATGTTATTACTAAAAGATATTCATTAATTAAGAATAAGAAAAAGATAAATAGTTTAAAAATATTATTAATAATAGAAAAAAATTAAAATATAATATAAATAACTTTGTTTTTGTTTTTTATTTTTTTATTATTATTATTTTTATTTTTTTATTATTTTTCCATCATTTGTATTTTATTCATCTGAAATGTTTTTACTGCTTTGTTTATTTTTATCTTAATTCTTTACCTATTTGATTACAACTATTTTTATTGTATTGTTTTTTGTTTTGTTATATAGTTATTAGTTTATATTTGTTTTAATTTTATTCTTTGTAAAAGGGCAGATGCCCATTAATTCATAATATAAATAAATAAATACAGATAAAAATATAAAATTTAATAATGATTTTAAATTAAAAAATATTGATCAAAAGTTTTTGATAATTTTATCATGCAAAAATGTCAAATCATTTCTGGTTATTGTTTTACATTTATGCTTAAAAATCTATTAAAAAAGATTAATCGAGTGTATCAGTTTAACTAAAATTATAAAAAATACGGTATTCCGACGATTTTAAATTTATTACTAAGAAATATTATAATTATAATATGGATACTTACTGTGTGAATCAATCGATGGACTAACCATTCTCTGGTTTTCATATAACTATTGTTGCTATATGGAAATCTATAAATATCCGAAAAAAACATCGTAGAAATCGAGTATGGACTCGGCACAGGGTATTTTAATACAACGCACAATTTAATTAAATATTTGAATCAATAAATAGGTAATAATTCAGTACAATAAATATTTTTAACGAATAAAAAAAAACATTATCAATAATAAAAGTTATAACGACAAGAAAATGTATTGCCAACAATTTTATAGAATACACTTGTTATCTCCGCAAATACCGAGACAGAGGAAAAAAATCAGAAAAAAATCGGATCTGCAGAGTGGGATTCGAACTAGGACCCGTATCTACCCATGTTCATTTAATCTACCTATGCTACAGCCTCTAAGCTATCTAATAAGATGATAAAGTGATCAAAATTTCTCGTCTTTAAACAATTCCAGTAACGGACGAAACCGTATCTCATATATTATACATATATTCAAAACGAACATGGACAATTCGAATAAAAAGAAAGTTTCAGTCGGGCATAAAATGTCTGAGAAACTCTCATTCACCCTCCACGACTTTGAAAAGAGTTGGTAAAGGTCGCAAAAGCTGATTTTGGAAGTTCTAGGTGATAGGACGACGGCACGAGAAAACGTCAAGTGATAACGAACAAACGGAAAAACGCGCTTTTTCTTCCCGTCGTCAGATAAAAGGCAATAATATGAATGAACAAAACACGTGAAAATCTCAAAACGACTAGGAAATTGTTTGAAAATTGTAAAAGCAAAAGAATAAATGGTATAACCCGCCCAGTTCATCTGCGCCCTCAGTGACGTCACACGTTTGACCAGATCATAAGATTATATTAATTATAATAAAAGATTAATTGAACAATGTGATACCTACAATTTGCGACTTTTATATTATCATAGATATTATTAGGTAATCAGTATTTTGCCGGGAATATTCTATAGAGATAACCTCAAAAAAAGTACCTATGTAGGTTGCACATCTGTGCTTCCGCAATTTTAATAACCCCTACAAATTTAAAAATGTAATGGCCGCCCAGGGCGCAGATGAACTAGACCGGTTATAAGTGATTGTGGAAACGAACCAGGGAATGAATTATAAAATTCTACGAAGTTTTCATGGAAAAACCCGTTAAAAAAAGTTAGCGTTTTATATATAAGACGAAAATCTCCACTTTCCAGGCAAGCCCCGAAGTCCTTCAAAAAAACTTGGAAAGCATTATCCCCCTCCCCTCCCGCCGTATCAAATTGTAAAATACCTCAGAAGTTATAATTTATTTTATTGTAATAAATCACCAGATTCGGGGATGGCTGACCGTCGACCGACTTTCGCTTAAAAATTAAACATCTTATATTATATAATATGTTCAATAATATGGCTTATCGCTAATATTTGGTATTCTAATATTAAATTATAATACTATTTAGAATTCGAAACTGATGGTTGTGATACTCAACCAAGAAACAAATGAGACTGATAAAATTAATTGTATTTATTATATTGAAATTCATAATGAAATAGTAACTGTTGACAAAAACTGTTGTGTTGGTGATTCATTAATTACTAGAAGTAACAATAATTTACAGGTTTAAATTATATCTCTAAAATAAAATACAACATCTCTATTTGACATTAGACCGGGCACATCTAAAGGTGACTCCATGGTTACAGATATTAAGTGTCTCAAATATAATCCTGACTTATTGATACAGTTACAAATTAAACTATGATGATTGATTTTCAATGGAAAAATTTACCACACAGAAACAATACAAATAATGCATTTCAAGTAAAACCATTTTATGAGAAACCAATACAAATTGAAAGTGAGAAATACAAACACCTCCAAAAACTCAAAGGTGTTCTACCAAAACATATCTAGCAGTATTATGACGATTTACCTCATATGAATAATAGAATTAAAAAGAGTCATTTAATTTACATAAGTAATGTTATTAAATATTTTACAGAATTATGTATAATTGCTAAGTTCCTATGAACTTCTAAATTTAAATTTAATATTAATATTATTTGTTAAACGAGGTTTTAAAATGTAATTGTTGAATTTCCTTAAATTTGTTGAATATTTTATTTTCTAAGTGAAATTAATATATTATAATAAAGTATGAAATTATGTTTTAAGAATTTCTTAAGTTACTAAGGACTTTTTAATTTTAGTTTTAATATATTGAATAATGTTTAGAAATGTATTTGTTGAATTTTTCAACATTTGAAAATGTTTTCGTATCTCAATTTTTTTAACATCAATAACTCGTAAATCAAATTTCTATACCAATAAAATAAACAACGGTCTTTTTAAATTTAATCAAATAGATAAGATATTAGAAAAATAAAACGTAAAAAAATAATAGAAAATTTGCAAAAAATTAAGTCTCATACAGTGTTTTGCTTCTCCTGTAAAATTAGGTAAAAGTGATTTACGAGGTTTTGCTATGAAGCCGACGAATGTACGTGTATATACAATAAAAAGCCCTTGGCAATCAATCTATAAATTACACAATATACGGAAATGTCTAAGTGTTCCGTATATTTTCTCTTCGGAGTTCAAAGAAATTAAATCGTACTTACCTATCCAGTATCTAGTTGATATATAACCTCGTGAAGGGTCATCGACCCAGTAGGTGTCGAAATGGACAATTACCAAAAATAAATCAAGAAATGCATATGAATATTATGTTATAATATATAGGTACTTAATATTTAAGAAAAGAAACTTCCATCTAATATATGTATGTACACCTATATAATATTTAAAAAAAAAAGAATCGTAACGGTTAAGTATACCAATAATAAAATCGATTAAGTACCTACCTCAACATATTGGTGTCGGGCGTAATATTACCCATCGGAAGTGTCAGCCGTGGAAGCCAAAAATAAATACTAATCTGTGACTGGTGACATGTATATTTAATTATTGTATATATATATATACAGAATATGAATATTATAGGTATAAATGGAATACTTGAATATGTATTTTCAACAGTTAGATATTAATATGCATTAAATATCTTAAAATTACTTAAATAGAATATATATAAATCTAAATACATGTAAAACATACACATTTCCTATCCCATATTGATTGCACACTTATAAAAATATTTGATACATCACTCAAAAGCGCACGGATGTTTCGTATGTTGTACCATTACAAAAAACCAACAAATCTTACTTCCTGATTCTGTCACCAGTTTTACACACCTTTCTACTACTCATGTGTAATATGAGAACTTAAAATTCTCGGAATCTGGGGCCACTTTTTTCCCTTAGATATCTCTAAATATTTTAATTTATCAAAATTCCAAAAAAGGGTACATCAGAACAACGTAACATTCAAGATAAAAAAATTTGAACAAAAGTCCCACTTTAAAACATAAATATAGTAAAAAATTACTTTGAAAAACTTAGTCAACACCTATTTTTTTTAAATAAAACGTTACACTTTACGTTAAGATGGTTGGAAAGGGTAGGGTGGAACTCGAAAGATAGCCATCTCTAGGGGCCATCTAGCCATCTTTAGGGGTGTTGAGTTCTAAGTTATTATGTTACAAGTTCAGGTTCCATAAAAAGCAAAGAGCTGTTCATAATTGATTACAATCCTGAAATTATAAATAACAATAATTTGTTATTTAATTAATGTCATTTTTAATAAAAAAACAATGTTTTGCAAATATCAAAAAATTTTGAGCGACCTAAGGATTTCAAAATGGAAGGCTTAATTAACTTTGTTTTACATTACTATTAGGATACTAAACAAAACACTTATAAGTTATTAAAACCAAGAAAACTTATAATAATATGTACCTATGTCTTATATATATAAAAAAATGAAAATATAAATGAAAAATTTACCAATTTTTCCAATTTTCAAAGCTAATACGAGACATAGATATGAAAAACAAAATTTTTCTCATTATTTTTCCCATAATCAGGAGGCGAAACTGCAACTTTTTTTTGTTATTAGAATTTGACTATCGATATTTTGTTTTTCGGACCGCCTTATTATATACCGCAGATCGTAGTATACAACACACTTTACTACCCATTCAAGCCCATACTGACTATTATTGAATGCGAAAGGGAAATTTAAAAATTCACACCGTGCTATTATCTACATATATTTTTAAACTCCGATTACTTCATACTATGTTCATAGCAATGGAAAAAAGTTTTTACTTTCCATAATAATATTTTTAAAATTCATTACAATGTAAATATAAATAATTATTAATATTTAAATCAATATCTAACTTGTTAATAAGTAATTTTTTACAATTTTAGATGGGGACGATCGCCCCATCGCTCCTACACACGAGCCGCCACTGATAAAAGTGTAAAAGATAAGAAAATGTATTAAGATTTTTGTTCACATTTCGCTTAAATCGGATAAACATTATAAACACTCGTTATCTTTGCGGACGCCAAGATCGAGAAAAAAAAAACGCAAAAAAAAAATCAGATCGGCATAGTGGAATTCGAACTGGTGTACCCGTAACGAAATTTCTCGAATTTAAACTATTCAGATAACGGACGGTACTGTATTTCGACTTATAACATAGGTATGTTCAGAACGAACGTCTCGGCCGTACAGGACAATTTGTAGACAGAGAAATGTTCAGTCAGGCGTTAAAACATCCAGGCAATCCGAATTCGATCTCAAAGGGATCAAAAAATGTTCGCAAAAGGTCGCAAAAGTCAAAACACGGACGAACGGAAAACGGAAAAATTGTAAATCCAAAGTACACCATCGATATAAACAGAATTAAATAAATACGTAAAGTTTTCTCTTCCACGAAAAACGGTCTATTTGGAGTTTGCATATTATATAATAGACGAGACTACATTAGATTAGCGTTAAATTTAAAGATATTTGAAGTTACTTTAATTTATTCTGTGGTACCTACTACCCATGACAAAATAGATAGGTATGTCAACAACATTGTGATACGCACATCTCTGTGAAGTATCCCCACTTTTTGCCGTTATTAGGTTCTCCGCCTCTCATTGGTTACATATATCAAGCATACATTTTCAGGTTATCAGTACAGAATTGAATGAAAAGCGGAAAGCCTAATATTTGGGAAAAAGCTAGTAGGGATGCGTATATCGGGCTAAAATTCGTATTGTTGCTGACATACCTATCTATTTAGTTATGGTACTTCCTACTGATATTATAATCTACGGCGCACGGTTTATCACAAAATCCATAATTACTTGATAACTGATATCGACCCTTTTATTATTCGAATAATTTATCCATGATTTGAAAATTTTTAAATACGTGTATGTATTGTCGTAATTCATAATTCGATTTCAATCTAACATTTAAATAGGTATATTTCATGTACTTTACAGAATAGGTACATAAGCATTCGTGTCCTTAAATTAACGTGGTTTTCATTAAGTGTTCTTAAAATTCATAAAATTAAGATATAAGTAAACTTCAAATATGCTGTAAGTATCTATGTAGATTTTAAATCTCATTAACATATTTAATACA
Source organism: Pemphigus obesinymphae (assembly GCA_025469235.1). NCBI lineage: Eukaryota > Metazoa > Arthropoda > Insecta > Hemiptera > Aphididae > Pemphigus > Pemphigus obesinymphae. The sequence continues at coordinate 20,479 of JAIPRL010001613.1, forward strand.
GTTTTTAGTATCAGCATTTGACCTCGCATTGAAAAGGTAGACGACTGTTTTAAATTAGCTGTCAATTTAAAATATTGGAATTTTGGCGGTGTACCTACTGATAACATAATCCGTGGCGCACGGTTTACTAAGAAAATCATAATTATATCCGATAACTAATAACTGATAACAACCGTTTGATTATTTAAATTTTTTAAAGACGTGCGTCGCATGTGTGCAATGTGCATTATGTAGATCTAATATCTATCAATCTCACATTTAAGTAAATATATGAATATTTCATGTAGTTTACGTAAGAAGTCGTGTCTATAAATGAACGTGGTTTTCATTAAGTGATCTTCAAAATCATAGAATTAAAACGTAGATAAGTTTTAAGTATCTACTCTAACATGTTAAATACAATTTTCAGTATAATATATGACAGCAAAATAACAATACATTTTCCATACTAATTGAAATGGTTAAATAATTATATTAAACACGTTTATATTTTTTGAGGCTCTAAAATATATTTCCAGTTCATATAACATAGTAATTATAATTCTAAAAACGACTAATTATTATTAGTTATTATTTCTCCGCACGGCCAACCAGCTACCATTTTCCGTTGGACGTCGGCGATTTTCACGAAAACGGGACGCGAAAATATCGCTAGACCTTCGCACAAAATAATTTCGAATGCCGTTCAACATTAAAACGGCCTCGAAAAACGCCCCGAAGAATAAAATCGGAATATTTTGGAGGATATCGTAAAAGAAAAACCAATCCTTAGCGTTTTTACTATAGTAGATTGATTTATTTTTTTATACTTTTCTAAATATAAAGTAAAAATATAGGTATTAAATTACAAATATTAAAATGCAATGTTTTATAGTAATAACCATTTTTATTTCATCTGTATGTAAACCTACAATATATTACCAAAATGATAATATACATTTTAAAAAAAGATGCACTGCGCTTATCGGATAGAATGCTCTTGGTGGATATATTACATTTGAAAAAAGATGATTCTGAGCTGAGATTCAGTATACTATATACAATTAATATATAAACTATTAACATTACCTAAAATATATTTAAAATTCAAAAAACAATTAATTAAAAAAATGTAATACTCTTATAAAAATACATTTATCTATATATATATATATATAGAGAGAGAGAGAGAGAGAGATATCAATGGTGGATTTGAGAGGAACGATAGGGCGATTACCCTCCTCTCTTTGGATCGTGCTTTTTTGTATTACTGCATTTAAAAGACGTAATATATACCTAAATAAATACTATTTGTTAGATAAAGATGGTAAAATTACTCTTAATCCCTAAATATTATATAATAATAAAAATATACCCCGAAAAAAGTAGGCGGCCCTTTAAAAAGAAAATTAAAATGTCACGACTCGTATTACGTTTTTACAAGTTATAAATTATATAAGTACATATTATATTTCAACTATACATTAACACATACATGTACCTACAATGTCAATGACATATTATGATAATAAATAGATATATAATATATACCTATATCTATATTTTTAAATATATTTAAAAGCGCCGATATCTTCGTCAATGACCATACACCAGTTATTGTCCGGCCATTAAAGTTAGTACTTGGATAGGTGGATAGGTAACTGCTTGGGAACACTACGTGTCGTCAAGTATATGTATGTTTTTGTTTTTTTTTATTTTCATAATAATCTCTAGTTATATTTAAATTTTTATTTTTAGAAATTAAGTGGACACATTGAGTCTTAACTATAATAATACTTTCGTTGTATAAATGATAAATTTTTAATTGTATACATCGTCTATCACGGACCTATTATACTTGAAAAAATCCATTTAATTTCACTTATTTGTTTGTTATTGACATTTTTTACACGAATATTTTTCTCTTTTGTATCATGATAAACAATTACCTCCCCCCCCCCCAAAAAAAAAAAAAGATTTAAAAACTTAATTAATTTTATCGATAATGTTATTTATAAATTAATACATATTATCCCATGTGACGTAAAACATTTTATTCGTACAATTTCAGGAGAAAGGCCCTAGTAGAACGTGTGCATGTTGAAGCCGTTGAAATAGAGGAACGGACGCAAGTTCGCAAAAATTCATAGTATTAGTTAGTTAATAGTTTACATAGTATAGTCCAATCAATGGGGGGTTTGAACTTACAAAAAATAATAAAGTTTCGTCTTGGGGAACTGATTAACCAAAAATACGTCACCATCGATATGAGGTTCGCAACAATGGTTTTTCGAGGCCAAAGGTCACAAAATGGCCTTTAAGTAAATATCTCGTTTTATATTAGTTGTATGACAAAAAGTTTCAAATTAAAATTCATCATTTAATTGTCTAAAAATTTTGTAATCACATATTTTTGTCTCAAATCACCATCTTTGCAACAAAAAAAATGAGCCTATTTGTATCCCTCCCACGCTATACCATCCATTAATGCATTCGAATTATTGTGATATATTATAGATTGATATATCAAAAATCGTATAACGGTTTAAAATAGTTGTTTGCATATAAAATATACATAGTTTTATAGGAAATTCTTTCCTCTATCCATTTTTTTCCTTAAATTTTTTATCGTATGACAAATAGAAAGCGAGATATTTACAAAAAAACTATTTTTTAAGCTCGTGATTGTAAAATAATAAAGTGACATATGCATGCGAGTGCGTATATCATCATTGTACCCCCGGGTGTGTATAACGTATAGGTACAGCCAGGACCGTCCCGAAGAAAGATATTTATTTTTTTTTTTGGACTGGGGGGGGGATGAAAATGTGAAGAACAATATAATATTTCTCTTCTAAATATAAAGAAGTAAAAAAAAAAGCAATTAACTTTAACACAATTAACACAATAATATTACATATCATAATCAATGGTATTGTGTACCAATAGGTAGCTATTATAGATTCTTCGTTGCTACTTATGTATACCTACTCGAGAGAACGATCAAATCACATTTTTCATTTTCACATTTACCTTAATTTTACACTACCTATATATAATGTATAATATTGTCAATAATAATCGTACCTACATGATAATATAATTCAATATTTATAATTAATAAACGAACACCAAAATAAACGAGTTTTGTTATCGCGTTTATACACTTTGCAGTGGTATACCATGGTTAATATATATTATATTAACCGTGGTGGTATACGACAATTTTATTGATTGCTGGGGGGGGGGGGGCAATTATTGAAAACATTCAACTGTTTGTCGCACGAATAAAAAAAGTGTTATTCGCGAAGAGTAATAAAATTTAGTCGGACAATAATCATTCGACAATTTATCTACTTTTACATTAACATTTGTCGCATAATAAAACATTATATCGAGGGTTTGTTTTACACGGAGTGCTATAAAAATTGGAAAAATATTGATAAGGAACAGTTATCACAGAACATAAACAATATTTAGGATCTTCAGCATAGTTCACTTTAATTTTTAACTAATTTGTAACTAATTTATGATTGCGACTATTTATTTCGATTTTATAGCGTATTACATTATTAATAATATTAACGAGCCAATGAATGTCATCAAAGTAAAGAACATTTTTCGAAAACCACTTTTTTTTTTACTCATATATGTATATATTATACATTCGATACTTTTGCATTGGTCGATAGACTATTTATGAAGAATTTTAGGCTATTAAAAGAGTTAACGAGGTATTTGATTAATACATTAACGCCATACATTGATTTCAAAACGCGTTTGTCTTCCACTGACGTTGACACAAAAGTAAAGACTAAATATTAATTAATATTAGTATTTGGTAGGTAGGTAGGTACCGTCAAACCGCAAACTTGGGTCGTGTGTTTAACTTGATGTAGTGTTGGAACACAAAAAATTAAATAAAAGTAGGTATCTATGAGTTTTTAATACCTACCTAATTAATTTTAAAATAGATTTCACTTAATTTGCGAACATCCATGAAAATAAATTAGTTCTCATTGGAGGGATATTTAATATAAAAAATGATATACAAAATATTCATAAATGTGTGAAATTTATAACAATTAGTAACTAATGATTGAAACATTCAGTGGAACAAGGAAAATATTTTTTAAAAAAATAATTTTTACCTATAATTTAATTGCAGATCTATTTTATAAAAAAAAATTTAACATATAATGTATCTAATGTAATGTAATGTATATTGCATATACGTGCACGGTTTAAACTTTAAACTTATTAGCGTCGGGGGCACACTCATTATCATTTATTTGTAATAATTTTTACATTTTGAGGTTATGATAATGTATTTATTATTGTTACCACAGTGGTTAAAGCAAATCATTTTATCGCATTCGATAAACAATAAATCTTTATCGAGTATCGTTCGAGAATTTAGATCTCGTTACTCAAATTCGATAATTTTATCATTATATCGCATGCGATAAATATGTCCCGTGATTTTTAATACATTCCAAGAATTGGCCACCTGGCATGGGGGTAAGTGGAAATGTGTTGATAAAGCTGTTTACTAACCCTAATAATCATTTACGACTCACACAAGCACAAGGCTGTTTTTCAAAAGCATAAAAAGTTGCCTATATAATACTCCTTAGAATCGTGTGGTGTACTGCCCCCATAAGCTAAAACGTCGGAAGTCCGAAAAAAATTAAAAATGAGTTAGCTACGACATCTGATAGGTATACCAATTTTACACATTTTCTGTAAAAAAAAAATAGCCTAAAAATACATTATATAGGCAAATAAACACATTTATTGATTTTTGGTAATGCCGTAAATAATGAAAAATACGAGTTGTACTAAGTAAACGCCGTATCATACATTTACTAAGCATAAATGCCGTAAATATTTTTATAAATACGGCAATTTTGCTTAGTACGTCAAAGATACGGCGTTTTGGTTTAGTAAAGAAAGAAATTATAAATATAAAAATATAGTCGTAAATTAAAAGTTTACACATTTTGAAATGTCTTATCGACAATCATATGATACTCAGATAAATATCATTATATAAATATGAATACATTTTAAGAAGTACGTAACTAATAAAATATGTTAAAAATGATATTTTATAGTACATTTAAACTTAAAATATCACATTCATCTGACATACGGCATTCTTTTCTATGAACAAGATATTTATAATTCATAAAAATATTATGGATAAATGTAAAAAGTAAGTTTTATTATTGAAAAATGCATTTTAACCGGCTGAATTTGATTTCATTGAATTTTTAAGAAAAAATTACATAAATAAACACTTAAAATTCCGTGAAAAGTATAATGCATGAGGTCGTATGATTGTTTGAAAATGTGTAAACTAAAAACTTGTTTTTCTCGAAAACGTTTTTTTCGGACTTGCGGCATTTTAGCTTATGAGGGCAGTGTAGAGGGGGTATTTATTAAGGGACAATAGTTAGATAACCAAACAAGCACATATTATTATTTTACTCTAATATTATTTTGTTCCTATATGCAGATTGCTACACGGCTACTCGTTGATTATAGTTTCGTGAACACTACTATCGGCACTATCACAATTTATTTATCTTTCGAGTATTCGATTCCTATTGTCACGCGAGCAGACGAATAATTATTTCCGATTTGTTACACTGACTACGAAAATATTATAAAATATAATATGTACCTGCATATATCGTTTGTTCATGATTGCGGCAAAGCCGTATCTAGATTATTCTCATGGAAGTGTCTAAATCTAAAATATATTTTACAATTTAAGTCTATATTAAATTGTTTTAAATATGTATTAAAAGTATAATATTTTTGTTGAAAAAATTTCGAGAAGGGTCCAGACCTCATAGACCTCCACCACCTCTTCAGATACGGCCATGGATTAAGGTATCTAAGATGCACAGAAGTACAAAACTATTAAACAACATATTATATATGCGGTCAACAGTTAAAAGATAAGTCCAAGCGTTAAATTCTGACATCACCAATGATTTTAAAAAAAATATATATTTTTTATAAAAATTGCAAAAAGTTCGATGATCCGGTAAAGTAGAAAAGTTCCATATTAATTACTTCAGTTACTGAATATATCTCTCAATTTATATGTTTGATTAAAATTAGAAAATGTAATTTAATTAATTTACCTGTCGAGATTGTTGAAGTATTCTCCAGAGAGTCAACAATGTCGAATTACCTTTATTATTTTTTTTTGTCTTTCAAAAAAATGTTCATTATCAATAATGTTATAACAATAGATACCTAATATACGAACTCCAAATATACAGTTTTTCGTGGAAAAGTAAACTTTACGCTTTTTATTTAATTTCGCTGACCATTTTCCGTACCGGCGGCCGCGTGGGTATTTTCTTTTCCATTTTTATCGTTGTCGTGCTTTAGATTTACGATTTTTCCGTTTTCCGACTTTTCGGATATTATTATTCGTATTTCGACTTTTCCGAAGACGCCAAGTTTACATACACGCCGTATAAGTTCTGTGTTCACTCTATAGATCGCGTGGAGGAAAACCGTTCCTCCGTCCGTTTCTTAACACTTGAGCGTTTTTCGCCCCGTCGTTTTATCGCCCCGAACTCCTGAAATCGGCGTTTGCGACCTTTGTTTTTGTTTTTTGGTTCCGTAGAGGTCGGATTCGGACTGCTTACACATTTTAACGCCCGACTGAACATGAACATTTATTTGTTTACGAATCGTTCCTGTACGACCGAGACGTTCTTTTTGAATATGTGTAGGTACCTACATTATCCGTCCGTTATCTGAATAGGTAGTTTAAATACGAGAAATTTCGATCACTTTATCATCTGACTAGATAGGGTGTCGATTGTCAACCCAACTTTCGATACGGGTCTACCGGTTCAAATTCCAATATGCCGATCTGATTTTTTTTTGTCTTTTTTTTTCGGTTTCAGCGTCCACGAGTGTTCAACATTTATGCGATATCGATATGTGAACAAAATCTTAATCAATTATCTTATCGTTGCAACTTTTATTATTAAATATTTATCATTATATTATTTATATAGTTACTGATAGTGATATTACACTGTCTAGGCAATGAATCGGTTTTATAAAATATTCGTGGTAGTAGTCATTTGTGGTATTTGATTGTCAATGCAGTAGTAGCAATCCGAAATAAGATACCTAGTTATATACCTCCATGGTAGTAATTACTATTTGATAAGTGTTATCTGGATAAATAATGGCGATAAGAGTTTTGAAAAACACTGAGCATTCAAATACCTATAACTTCTTTATATCATCTCGTAAAACAGTGCCTTAGATTTCTACTAAAAAGTTCATTATGTAATCATGAAATCAGTTTTATTAAGATATGTTGAAAGACTATACAATGTGCAAACTGCTAGAAAATCACAGTAACCATAACAAAAAGCAAGTAGGTACCCACTACATATTTAGAAGTTCTACGAAAGCAACAGTGTTTTGACATTCATAAACTGTAAATACACCAACAAACTAGAACTTGGTTTAAAAGTTGATCCTCGTCCAACCACCGAGTACCTACGTAAGTAATAAATAATAACGATATCGATATTTTATATTTATATTTTTGTGTTTAGATACTTATAATTCATATTTCGCTTCTTAAATTAATCCTATATAATATAATATAAATACAATTCTCTATAGGTATTGTATTGTAATGAATTTTTAACAAAAATACATCGGTTGAAATTAAATTAATATATGGTTATATATACCGTTAATTATACCGTGGGCTATTTATTTGAAAAAAACTCACGTATAAATCTAGTTTACGTCCCAATCGACTTTCTAAACTTTTTTTATTATTTCTAATTTTTAACAACTTACAAATATCTTAGAAATATAAAAGAAAAAACAAATTATAGATAACAACATAATCTAGTGCCTTATGGTCCTCCTAATGTGAATTATTATATTATAACATAATTAGAAGATTAATCGAAATATTTTTATTTAAATTTAAAATGTTCTCGATAATAAAATAAAATATTAAATAAGTAGCTATCGGAATCAATATCGTATTGAGAAAATAAAGTTTAAATAGTAATTTATGATAGAACTGGGATTTAACTTAATATAGGTATATACCATTTCCATAATAAAAACAACATCTATCTGGTAAGAAGGGAGGAAATTTCCGTGTTCTGGCTCGAAATTTCTTACACGCTTAAATTTGATCTGGGAGCAAATGTCTATAATATTTTATAGGCACCGCGGTTACAATTTTGTTCTGTGGTTATTAATATATTTTAAACCTATCATATTATAGGTATTATGTATTTATAATACCTAAATCTATCTAAAGTTCGTATATGAGTAGCTTCGATAGTTGACAAAATGAGGGTACTAGATTAAAATGGCTCTGGCATGTATTAAGGAGGAAGGGGACTGAGGCAGTAAGATTAGTAAAGGAAAATGTATGTTGATGGATAAATCGAAAAGAGATGGGGGGGATGTGATGGCTAGTGATATGAGGAAGGTATGGGTAAATGAAGAAAAGGGAGATAGAGTTAAGTGGAAATTTGAGGGTGGCCGAACGGAAATAGTTGGGAGAGTAGACGAAGGAGAAGATAAGATACCTAAATCTATATTCTGTGGTCTTAATATTTTTGTATTATCTACGACTAATAATATTACTGTAATATACAGCATAGATCGAAAACATTTCTTCTTGAGACGATATTGTATTCGTATCTCAATAATCTGAAATATACCAAATGGACTAAAAAAAAAAAAAAAAAAAAAACGTGAAATTCAAATTTATGATAACGCGCAGTCGCTCTTTTGCGAGCTCTTTTGTGATGGACGATCGGGTAGCGGATTGTCGTTAATCGTAAAACCGTAAATCGTTTCTATGATTATGTGCGTGCAGCACTAAATTTTTGGGTCCGTGTCACTTCCGCAGTCCTACAGACGCTTTTGTACCGTCTGCTTTTGTTCTGATAAACTGCCAAAGAAATAATAATATGATTTTTTTTCGGACAAATTGTTGGGTGACGTTCGCCGGTTAACTAGATATACAAGCGATTTTGTCGATCGTGTCGTACCCCTGATGTTAGGATTATATAACCGTGAGTATACAAAGCTTATCACGTGATACTATAGTGTATCCATGTGGCAATACTTATATTTAGGTATGTTTTATGATTTTATATTTGTTTGCATTTAAATTGTGTGTTTAATAACTAAATTGAAGATCCATAAATTGAAAATCAAAACTAAGTTATACAAATGCGTTTTTTACGGATTTTAGTTGAAATGGTTATATCGAAGTTTAAAACGTTATAACGTTATATCATTGTTTTTGCGTTTCAATGTTAAAATGATAGTGCTGGCAATAATTGATTCATTTACGTTTTAAATGTGTTCTTTAAAATATTAAATTGACACTTACCTACTTATATTATTTTTCGTGATTAGTTTTAGGTATTGGTTACTAGAATCCTCTCTTCAACTGCTAAAAAAAAAATTCTAGTACCTACCTACTACCTATATTGTATTGTAAGTATACACACATTTTTTATTGTTTATGAATCTGTAATCAATGAGACCTATTTATCGTAGTAACATATCTATGTGTTTAGTATTCATGCGATAAAATTTCTAGGAACAAATGCATTTAACCACTTTAAAAGATGTAGTTTTAAGTTCTGAAAATTATGGAGAGGTCGGAATTTGTTGATCAGACTTACTTTAGAAGTTATGGCCATTTGAAGTTTATATTTAGTATAAATATAAATCCTGGGGAAAGAAAAATGTCTTTTGAAATATGACATAAGTACTTTTTCTACATTTCGGTTAGATCAGTGGTGATCACTTATTTTTTAACGAGAACTAATTTTTTACCCCCCAAAAAAAATGTTTGTAGCGGGCCAAAGATCTAAGTGTAGCTAGAAACAAATTTTGGAAGTGATGAATTATTTTGAAATTTTGATTAATCTTTTTTTAGATTCTGAGTGAAATGGGGAATGTATTGGTTAACAGTGACGTCATTTTGAGGGTGTGCAAAAAAAGTATTTGCTCCTGTTTAATTTTTAAAGGTTTACTGGGGCGATCGTTGGGAATATTAATCGGCAAATTACCTAGTCTAGTTTTGTTACCAAAATATAGAAATAAGTTGATGGCCTTTTTTTTTTTGGTTATTTCCATTATCAAGGAAGTATTTCATACAAGAAAGGTAATAGCAATAACAAAGGGAGGAATAAACATGTATTATTTGTAAAGGGGACAGTAAAATTTTGCCCCTGTCTAGTAAATCCTGAAATTACGTCACTGTTGGTTAATAAGGATGCGTTTTGATTAAATCTTTTTTACGACTGTATATACTTTTTCAGGTTGAAATTAAACAGAATATTAGAGTAAAGGCTTTTTAATGGCAAATTTTATATAGGTAGTTGGTATTTTAAAAAGTTAACTGCTATGAATACTATTGTAATTCTATAGTTTTGTCCCTTAGGATTTAAATATTAATTAACTTACTATTTTATGTAGGTACCAATTTTTGCATTTACTACATTTGACTTATAGGATTTGAGTGCCTGTAGTGATACTCATAGCTTTCCATAAATTGAATGTTGAAGACCATGTTTGATATTATATTTAATAAGTTTAATAATAAAATGATTGTGGAGTGGGAAGCAAATCTACTGCATTTTGGTACTCAAGAAATCAGATAACATTTATTAAAAATTAGCTCAGCAGTCAACTTATTAAGGTCATCAATAGTTTTCTCACGCATAATGGAAATAACTTTTTATAGCAGAACATTTTTATTTTAGGAAAATAATAAATTAAGTTATCATGGATGTCAATTTATTTTTAATAATATTAGGTAAGTATACTGAATATATTCGTTTTTCGAATGTTATGATTTATCTTTGCTTTCAAATTTCAAATAACAATAATAGGTAGGTACACTATGCTATCTAAAGAAAAGAAAAAACACAATATAATCTAGAAAACTTCTTCGGGTCGGATAATATTTGATGGTGGCCCGAATGTAGCCCTCGGACTATAGTTTGGCTTCCACTGTAGTAAACCAAAGACCTAACAGATATTCCCTTGCTATATGAGAATGACTGTTTCTTGCATCTACGGACCCCTTGACTGGAGACTATATTAAGTCCGACTATCAAATTCACCATTGTTTTCAAAACTTAAAATTATATATTTTCAAAAGAAATCTAAATTAGTGAGGTGGGTAGTATAATAAATATATAATAAATAAAAAATTGAACTTCTCAAATAAATTTAGTTAAATGGTTTTTTTTTTATTAATTACCTATTGTTTAATCCTGTGTGCCATATTTTTACAAAAAATAATTCATGTGGCTACTGGTCAATAGCGCTTCTAAAGTGTCATTGAACTATCATTGAGGCATTGCGTGCATCTAGCGTGCAATAATGTAGGTACTTTTACGATAATTTTTATTTTCTTCAATTTTCATTATTATATAAATAAGAATCACAAAAATAACCTTTAGCATCTATCGAGAAATTGCACTTGTTTAAAAATTGATTAGTTCACATTCACCTTAGGTATTAAAAAGGAACCAAGTTTCATTCCCATTCTAGGCTTAAGAATGGAACTATTTATTTTCCTTGTTCCTAGCAAAAAATTATTTTTTGTTCCCCCACAATTAAACATATTTTAAAGATATGCATAGATAAAATAGAAATTATTTGTAATACAAATCAGATATACTTTTAACTTCCATTTCTTTTTACTTTTTTAAACTTAAATCTTTTTTTAAATTTGAAAGTAATATTTTTTTTGTTATAATTTTTTTTAATTTAAATTTTAATTATGCTAAAAACTATCTTGAGAATCATATATAATATATATAATCACATACTGGTTTAGTTGTGGGGATGAGAAAATTTATGAAAACATTTTTTCAAAATTTAAAAAATTATATTTAAGGAAAAATAAACTGAAAAATTGTTCATGTTCCTCTTAATAATAAAAGAAATGCTTATATTTTCCTTTATACAAAAAATGAATTTTTTTCCTGAGACTTGAATGAAATCAATGGAATGAATTCCTTTGAATGCATTCTTTCCAAGGAACCCATATTATTTATTACTGAAAATAAGTATTAAGTGTATATAAAATGAGAAATACTAACATGTACTAATGGTACAATTGAAAGAACATGCACTTAAGGCTGTTGGAACGCCCTTTATTTTTTGTAGTTTTAGACCAATAAGTGAAAGATTAGTTAATATACTTTTCTATGTGCAATTACTGTTTTGATTTTATGTATGAATTTATTAGCCTCTTTTCCAAGTTATATAGAAAAATAATATTTTTTAATTTAACAATTTTTACAAAATTTAAATCTGACTACTGAAAGTATGTGCACATTTTTTCTCTTTTAGAAGTTTTCAATAGTAAATAAGTAAGTTTAGAGGGCAAATTTAGGGAGCATTTGAAATTGTTGAGAATTTTAAGTGATTATAGTTCTCTCACACTCTAACGTTCATTAATATAAAATGCTAAGACATTCCATATATATAAAATTTCCATTATTCAAAATGCAATATCTTTAAAATACTAACTTTTATTTTATATTTGTTGCATATATTTACTTATTTATTGTGTATAATATACCATATCTTGGTTTGAAATACTATAAGTACCTAGTTAAAAGTACTCGCTGTTTCAAAAAATATTATTTTGGTATATGTTGGTACATACTTTTCATGGCTGATATTGAATAATTGAATAATTTATTTATTTAATTATTGGTTCTCAAGCTACTCTACTACTGTCCAAATTAACTACCTTGTTGAGTCCATTATTACTCAAGGAGTATCAACCAAATTTGATCCAATTTCGATATCTAAGATTCTCTATTTCTAGATTTCTGATTATGTTAACATGTATGATTCTTTTTTACCAACAAAATAACTGATAACAACATTGCAGTTGTATTTTTTTAGCGATAATTTATAGGTATTGCTTTTTAAATATTTATTTATATTGACAAAGTTATCAAATTTTACCAATATTTACACATAATTTAATGATATTTTTACTTGTGAAATGTGAATCAGTAAACAGGTTTTTAAATAATTTAGGATATGAGTGTAAGCTTAAGCCTATAAATTAGTATAATATAACAGTTTTTTTATGTTATCTAGTGTTGTTACATTAATTTTTTAGTTCAATACTTATATTATTGTTTTTAACTTTAATAGAAAATTAAAATAGAGAATATTTATAAAAATTATAAGCTTTTGTATTAATAAGCATCTAATAAGTAATAAATATTATTATTTTTAGGTAAAATTCATCATGGAACAACCAGATTTGAATTATGTAAAAACAATTATAAAGAGTGTTTTAACTAGTTCTCCGATTAATGTGACAATTTCACAAGTATTACTCGATTATGCTCAATTAGAAGGTAGTTCTATACCATATCAACAACTGGGGTTCAATACGGTGTATGATTTATTAAAAGATATGGGTGATGTTTTAAAAGTAAGTTATATTGACTTTTAAAATGTAAGGATTAATTAAGTTCTATTGATTGTGAAACATTTGTAATCAATAATTATCACTTAATTTAACTAAGTACAGATTTATTTTATTTATTGTGTGATAATTCAATCATTATCAGATACTACATTTGATATTATGACACCTTAAATCATATACTATAGATGAAGCCATAATATATCTCCTATATATTCGTTTGCGGCTATCATTAGCAAAGTCGCATACTGACAAATCTTACATGTATTATTTATGTATATTTTGGCCGTTAAACTAGTATAATATTTGAACTTGCATCAGCTGCCAAATTAAATAATATATGGTGCATGTCAGTTATTTCGAAGGCAATTTGTGACTAATGATTATAACCACATGTATCGTCACTATATCCAATATATAATGACATAATATTATGGAAATGTATATAAAAGTTCCACATTTCAACACTAAATTTTATTGTGTTTAAACATATATGCATAGATTAGCACCTAAAATGTGATCTAGTACCCAAAATATACCTTCAAAAATGATGAACTTATACATATATGCCAATGTACATACTACATATATATCAATATACATAGTACCTATGTACAAATTAAGGTGATTGTAGATTTAGATTTTTCTATTTTTGTTCATGATTTATAATTCAGTACAAATCCACATAAAAAATCTGGTCAAAACTGGAAACGGATGTTGGGTAGGGCTGGACGATTATGAAATTTCATAATCGATAATCGATTATGAGTTGCATTTCGTTTATCAACGATTAATCGTATAATAAAAAATAATTATAATTAAAAATTTTCAATCAATTGTAATAATCTAAAATAATCAATCAATAGAATAATCGAATGATCAAAAATAATTGAACATTTTCGATAAATAAACTTTTTTTTGTTTAATTCAATAATTGTAATAATTGAAAAATTTTAATTCATTCAATAATCGTAAAAATCTTAAAAGAATTCTTCCTATGATGATCTGTTTGTTAATAATAATATTATATTATATAATTATACCTATCATATTATGATGGTGTGTTCAATTTATAATTGCAAATAAATACATATCAAAAACTAAACTTTTTGAAATAGTATTTTCTGATAATAGCGAACATTAGTAGAAACTATAGACATTTAAATTGAGATAAACATGAGATTATTTGATTATTGACGTTTGTTTGATTATTGACAATTATTTGATTATTGGCGATTATTCAATAATTGGCTATTATTCAATTATTGGCGATTATTCGATTAATCAATTATTTTAAAAATGTAAAAATTAATCGTATAATCGCCCAGTCCTAATGTTGAGCCAATATCAAACTAATTATGTAATACTGGCTAGTGCTTATTTGGCTATGTTAAATGAACATTATACTAAGCAACTTATTAACTATAATTAATAAATTATTATAGCAATAAATTGTACTTGTATTGTTTATTATTTGCGGGTCTTAAAACCGATAACCAGTTTTTTTCTTGTTTTGTTTATCATACCTTCATAAAATGATAATTTTTGCTTAGATTTTATATTTATAACAATTTAATCTTTATTTTATATTACCATATAAGTACCTATTATTGTATTATTATTGTATTATAATATGACATTTATTACATTTTAATAGTAGGTATCTATATATATATATAAAACTATATATTATATATTTATATATATAAATAAAGCTTTTTCAAACTTGGGTTTTATTAAACGCAGTTGTATAGGTTTCCATAATACAAATGCCTTAAAAACACTACTTCTTGTTTATCCGTTCTATACTTGAATATGGCTCACTTATTTGGACATCAGCTAGTATCCACCTTCAATTCTTAAATCGCGTCCAAAACAATTTTTAAGATTTATATCCTTCCAATGTAAAATAAATAGAATACCACATAGTAATTATGAAGGACTCTTACAATACTTAAATATTAAATCTTTAAATACTAGACAAATAACTTGTAATTTTATTTTCCTTTTTAAGCTAATTAATAATTTTATCGATTGTCCTGAATTATTAGAGTTAATAAATTTCAAATATCCATCTAGATTAACCCGAACTAAGCAATTATTTTATATTGATAAATATAAATCTAGATATTTATTTTTTTCCCCGCATGCATTATTAATGATTAACGGCAATATGCTTAATTTTGAAATAGATATTTTTAATTGTGATCTTAACACATTTAAAAAGAGCATACATAACAATATTTTGTAAAATGTTATTTTATAAATATATTTATATTTTTGTTTTTTTTCCTTTTTCTTTTCTAGTATAGCTTTAATTGTACAATATTTAATTTAATTTTTATTTTTTTAATTTTGTTGTGATTTCTACTGTCAGATATTATATAATTTCATTGTAATTGGAATATTTTTTTTTTCCGTAAATAAAAAAATAAAAAATAAAATATATATATATATATGCTTTTGGGTCGTCCCTAATGATACTGAAAATATGATTATAAAGAATATATTAAATATATACTATATATAAAGAAATGATTAAAATAAGTCACAAATAATCAAGAATTAAATATAAGAAAAGCTATAGAAATGTCCAAAATTAAGAATAATTTGTTAAATTGGGACTTTTGAACCCGTTGCAAAATAATTTGTTATAACTTTTACTATAGCAATAGTGTAATAAAACTGAAACATGACTCATTGGGTAATGACGCCATGAGCGGGGAAATGCACACTATATAAGGACAATGTACACACGGATATCAGTCAGTCTGTGTTTGGCACTGAAGATGGTAACATCGTTACCGAAATACGTATTATTTGTTTATAATAAAAAGTAAATTTATTTTGGTGGATTTGGGTCTTATTTTATTTAAATAAATTATCCACAAATATTCGAATATAAATACAAATTTGATAGTTATTTATAAGTTTGATATTTGATAGGAACTTACTATAGGATAGTGTCTCCATTGAGTGAATATTTTTTGTTTATAACTAATACATATTTTGTAAAATTAATATTTTGACGTTATTTATATATTTTATAATAATTTTTTTTTTTTAGAAAATAAAAAAAGATTTCTTTATTTTGTACAATAATTATTAATTAGGTGTAAAATGTTGTATTACATTTTAATTAAATTTTTTTGTATATTTTGAAGAGTATTTGGTATAAATTTAAATTTTATATGATTATTATTTATTTTTATATTTTTACAATGATTTTTAAAAACCAATAATTCTTTTCCCTCCAGTCATAATCTAAAATAATTAGTGATTACCATTTAAAAATCATTAAAAAGTTGATACATTTATCTCATAAAATAAGTGGGGGAATTTTGAAAATTATATTCAAATATATGTACTATAACCCTTAATAATCAAAAATATATATTAAAATTTGAGAAAAATGTGCCTATTCATACTTTTTGAACACTCTGTATATATTTACCAAACAATGATATTGACACTATAGGCAACCCCATCTTCTTCACTTACCCCAACTTTTATATCGCTTGCCATCACCTCACCCACCTCTTTCAATCTTCCTCTCCCCCTCTTTTCATCAACATTCATTTACTTTACTAATCTTCCCTTCTTAATGTCCATGCCATCTCAATCTATTCTTCCTCATTTTACTACTATACTTCTTCTTATGTACTCATTTTCTCCTCTCTAGTCATTTCAATAATCCACCTTAACATTCTCGTCTCTGCCACATTTATTTTCTGTTCCTATCTACTACCTAACATTCTGTTCCATACATCATTGCATGCCTCACCACTAACTTATATAATTTACATTTTAACCTAATAGAGATTCTTTTATCACATAAAACTACATCTCTCCACTTCATCTATCCACAATTAATCCTGTGTTTCATATCCCCTTTTAAGCCCCCATTTTTCTGTACTACGGACCGTAAATACTTGGAATCTCTCAACCTCTCCCATTACACCCCCACTTTTTCTGTCATATCTTTAAATTTATAAGAAATTAAATATTAATTAAATTTTATGTTAAAAACCTGTAAATATCAATGTACAATCACTAAAAAACTATTAATATTATAATACATAATAAATTAAGTAAATGTATGTCAATTTTCTTTAGAACACATGAAAACTTATGAATCACATGTAAATTAAATATTCAATAATAGTGTATTATATTTTTATTTAAATGTTAAGTTTAATAATTTTTAAAATTAACAATAATTAATACAATACAGTTAAAACCATTAATTTTATTCCAGATACCACATAATCCTAATATGTATTCTTCAATAAAACTCATTGTTGATGAAAAAACTTCCCATCTTAGAGAACTTATTGTGAATCAAAAGGTTAATAAAAAAAAGCGTTCAAAATCATATCCGAGAAAAAATTTTTCATCTGCAAGTTCTAAATATAATTTATCTAAATGGAATGTTAAATCAAAGTACGGCAATACCAATAATTATAGTTATTATAATAACAATAGTTGTGCCTCTGATCCCAATGCTCGTGGATATGATTACATAAGAATAAAATCAGCTGATGATCCAAAACCAAAAGGAATTGTAACAAATAAACTTCAGAAAAACATTGAACATTTATGCTCATCTTCACAGGTAAATTTTAAAAAACTTAACTTAAATACAAAATAATAATTATTTTTAATATTTGGGTTTCAGACTATAAATATTTCTACATTGAAGGAATATTTAATATGTCATCCTGACTTTGGTAAATTGCAAACAAGTAATATCGAAGATGCCATAAATATGTTGAAATATTTTATTTATATCGATAAAGGAGTCATACACCTTAAAAGTAATAATTAAAATATTGTTTATTTTTCATAGTTACTTTTTCTGACTTATAGGCAAATACTAAAACGATTGGTAACCTCCAAAATCCTGTCAATTTAGATTATATATTGTGATTTTTATTTGTATCAAATAAATATTTAATCCTAATTTTAGAATTGGGTGAGTACTCATATTTATATAGATAAAATAAGTGGCTGATTAACATTTTAATCATAACAGATAAATAACTCATAAACCTGATATTTCCTAGATAAACAATGTTTAAATTCACAAAAAATAGATTGTTATTGTTATTTCGCTGGACCCTAATTATTACCTACTAAATAATATTTGAGTACTCTACTAAAATGGAAAGCATTAATATTCAACTCGTATACAAAAAAACAATATTCGCTTAACTTTACTTATTTCCTAGATAACAATATTATGAAATTATTGCATTCCAAATATATCTCATTATAATCCTGCAAATGTAGAAAATTCATAGGTCATCCCATATACATCTAAATGTCCGTTTTTGTGGAATAACATAGTTTTACATTTAAAAAGATTACCCTATTCTAATCCCATATGTATATATATACATATATATATATATATTCCATGTATAACCTATATGTATTCAGTAAATGTGCAGAAATAATTCAAATTACTTCCTTTGGATATACAATGCCAATAACAAAAAAATCCCTGAAGTAACCCCATATACCATGGATATATTAAAAAAAAAAAATCAAAAAATCACGTGATCCATTATTTTCATATTTTTATTTATGAGTCCATTAACTGGGGAATGGTACACAATGCAATATTGTGATGTAAGTTTTGCAACAAATGTATTTTCCTAATCGGGGCTTGGATCTGTATACCTAAGCATCAAAGACAACTGCATTATCAACCCTAGCTTCCAGATGGAATCTAGGGTATTTAAACAAGATAATTTGTATGTATAATATATATGTAGGTAGGTACATATAGATTATATTCAAATTTGAAGACATTAACATTTTTTAATTTAAATTCATTAAAAAAATCATTTACAGTTATTTATTAGTTAGTACTAGGTCATTTATCTTTTTCTAGTTTATACCCGGCTGGAGCATGCCTAAACCAACTAGCAATTTGCTATTAGCAAGTTTAAAATTTAAATATGCATTTTAATTAAAATACACTAGAGCACTTGTATTATTATACTATAAACTATTATAAGTCTAAATCACAAAAAATTTACACTTTTATCAATTGTTTTTGGTTTGCACTGAAGATGATTTAGTGATTGAAATACATATGCACAGTAAAATGTATATTATTTTTGTGATTTGAATTTATAATAATTTATAATGTGCATTACAAATTAAAATTGTATTATGAGACAGAACCACAAAATGATAGATATAACCATAGATGAGATATCAAATTTGATAACAGAATTGGTATTTAATAAAATATTATTCATACATTTTTTACCATTATTATCATGGAAGTCTTAAAGACATTCTGAGGAAGAATAAGGTATACAAATTTGTGTGCTGGTTTTTAGATGTACTAAGGATTTATCCAATAGATATCTCGGGATAGATTTAAATTTGGTTTTTTTTTTATTTCAAACAAAACACCTAGGCATTTTTAATGTTTTTTGGTGGAATATCGAGACATAGGTATCATTTAATATAATATGTACTATCCATTTTATCCAAAAGGTGATTTAAATTGATGGATCGATTTAGGTAAATTTATATAATAGTGGTACAAAGAGATACGTGTCAACTTTATGGTATATTAATTTTCAATTTATTTTTATTTCAGGGGGGGGGGGTAGTATTATGAGTGGATGAAAGAGGGACTACTCCCAAAAAACTCCAGGTCTTTCAATTTAACCAACTATTTGCCAAATTAATTTAATTTCCAGTGGGAGGAGGGTATCCTCTTCTGAGTGGAAGGAATCGGTATTTAGGAGGAGAAGTAACAATGACTTTTAACAAAGAATTTCATTTAATTAATTGGAAAAAAAGGAGTTATTTAAATTTTTTTTAGGGGGGGGGAATATAATTCTGCAAAATTACTCTGACATCTCTTTATAAATATTTAGAATTATAAAAAAAGTGAACCCAAAACTACGTGCAGAATTCAACCGACACCTACAAATTTGGTGTGTAATATTTTAAAAGGCTCTTAAAAAATTTGTAAAGTAGCGTGTATCTCGTTGTTTGGCCGCTGTCTATAACTTTTATTACAAAAATACTATAGAATACTATATAATTTATATTATAATCATTTTATTTAAATTTTTTCCTGCCTTTAGAATTTTAATTCTTAGTACTGTATATTTACAAATATTTATTTATATTATTGTATATTTTATACACATTCTACATACTTCATAGTTATAATTTTATCATGAGTACATAATATCAAATAAAGAAAATATGTAACATTTTTTATATGGTTTATTAGAAAATGATTATATAAAGTTTAATTATACATAATTTGATCTTATTTTAAATTTTTTAGATTCTCCTTATGATATATTTCCATCTACAGAATGGGACAAAAGAAATAACAAAAAGCCAGTTTCATCAGGTAATCCTTTTAATATGCTGATAACAATTTGCCTATAATATAAATAAGTAATAAAAATATTGATCTTGACTAGATTATTCGATTTTACTGAATGAATTTAAAATATATATAATATATATATATATATATTTAGGAAAAACAAATTTTAACTATTAGTTATTATAATAATTAAAATCAATATCAATTATATGTATTGTATTAACTTAATTATTAATTAAATACAATACATTTTTTTTTTAAAACTGCTACTTAAAATATAATCTTATTTATTTAAAAAAAATGTTGGGCCAATAAATAATATAATCATTTTTATAAATTATTGTTTTTTACCTATTCGTTTACAGCTTATATTTTAATTAAAATTTTAAAAACATAATTTTGCAATCAGAAGTGGCTTGTGTTAAGAAGCATAGGCACAAAATTTTAGTAAATTAGTGTGCTTTTATATATAAAATTATTATTTATTTATTGCTATTTTAGTAATAATTATTGTGCCCATGAATATTATTATTGTACCTACATATTACTCATCACACCGCTGTATTGTTGATTGCTGTTGGTAGTCGGTCATTTGGGGCCATAGATTATATTTAGATTAATTGCATATAGTGGTCTTAGCCACTATCTCAACGCTACCGCAGCGCTGTCCATTGCGCACATTTGAAAAATGCATGTATGATGCGCCGTTTACATGCGCAGTTTTATTTTATTCTTTCGTCGAAAAATACACTGTTCAAGTTATATAATACCGTGCACAAAACTAGTTTGAACCACCAACTATGTATATCTAACTATATTCTGTGTCGTATGTTGTAACAATGTTTGTCGTTTGGTGAAGTTATTATCTACCCATTTTCAGATGTTATCAGGATATCACTTATCTACGTTATATAGGTATAAGATAAATTTAATTATGTTTTATATGAACGTAGGTATGTTCTTAATAAAATAAATGACATCACGTCCGTTATTATAGTACCTACTTATTATATTGACATTTTAGAGAAAATAACATAATATAATATTATTAATACATATATTTGTTATTAATCCATAGTATTTGGTTGTGCACCACCAGCAAATTGAATGACGGTTATAAAGAGTGTTAACACTACCAATTAATTATTACTTTACTTACTATTCATTATTATTATGCGATGACTATTATAATATTTAATATTTGTAATTTTGTGTAATAAAATTGTTGGTATCTGGTTTCGTTATAATTTTGTGTATACTATTCGGTAGTAGTCAAGCATATTTGGAAATATGCAATGTGATGTAAGTTGAATAAAATGTTATATTCATATCTTCAAAATGGTGTCTTCTCTTTTAGGACAAAGTGTAATAAAATACAACGGTTGGTAAGTGAGTTTATAAATTAAAAATTGTACTTAATTATATATACTATATTCAAAATGAGATAAGTACCCGGTGACAATGAGTTTTCGTCGGCGACGGTCAGGTGACGTCAACCGATTTCCTCACCAAATCGACCACTGGTTTGGCATTCCAATTCAATGTGTGTCTGCTTGCTACTAGGGTGGCACTGCACTCCAATCACTCCCAGTTGGTATTTTAAATTATTTGTACATGTTAGTTGTTAGTACTATAATTATACAGTGCTCCCATAAACAGTGGTGCATAAGGTCAAAGTTCACTACACCAATTTTTGGAGTATTTAGTACTAGGTATTTTGATATAGGTATATATATATAGGTATTTAGGTTCTTATAGATGTTTTTAGGTATTATTTTATAGATTTTCAATAACGATAAATCACCATGATCCTATTCTGAATTTGTGGAGTACTATTTATATTTACATCAGCATCTTATCTCTATATATTTTTAAAAACATTTGTGAAATAATATATATTAGTGAAAATACAAGTACCTACTATTATAAAAACTAATTTGTAAACAAAAAATTATCAATATAAAAACAGAGTAGATAAGTTTGTAAATGTAATTTATTTTTAAGTTCATGAAAATGTTTTTCAGTTGCTACACCCGCATTTGATTTCTCTGTTTAACCAACTGATAATGTAGGAAATATATGTTCGACATTCTTATACTTATTACAACTACTAATATTAAATCTACTTATTACCAAATGTGTAGATAAAATTATCTATTTTGTCTATAAATTTGGTAACAGGTAAATAGTCTATTTATTTGTAATGACAAAGTTTTGATAACAAAGCATAACGTAAATCTCCTATATTTTCAGTTAGTTAGACAGAAAAAGTGAATGCGAGTATAGTGTCCTCTTGACACAAAGTCTTTGTAAAATCACTCTTGTCTAAATGTCATGACATTTTTTGTCTTTTGGAATAGTAAACTTATTTTTCTAGTACTCCGATAAACACAACCTTTAATTTTTATAAAAATTATCAACATTAGTTCTATTTCTATAATAAAAAAATATGTAAAAATATAAAATGTAGTTTGCTCTATACAGTATACATATGTACATTTTATTGCTAGAAGCTACTAATGCTTATAACGTGTAATATAGCGCAATTTTAAACCTTAAGTAGGTAATTGTGATGACAACATAGAATTTAAATTGTGGTATTTTGGTTGAATATGATGTTAAAACACATATTAACAATTATAAGAAGAAGAAGAATTTTAATAGTTTGATGTATCTGTTTTGTAATATAACACATAGAATATAAATTGTACTATCTTTATTTAGGTGCTATTCCTTTGTTGCGTGTTATTTTACAAAAATATATTTAAAGCCCTTGAAAATATTATTTTTTTCAAATTTCATAATGTGTAATTTAAACTTTTACACTAAATTTAACTAAAATTCATAATTTAAGTTATACATATAACCACAGCACAATTTTACTATATTTCTAATTTAAATAAACAGATATAGCAAAATGTGAGTAAATATCTAAAAATATCCTCTTCAACTTTGTTTAAAAAACGTTATAAATTATCAATCATTTCACTATTTATGTTTTATTTTATAGTTAAAATAGAATAATTATTTTTATTATAATAATGCAATTAAATTGTTGTCAATATTTATATTTTATGCATTATTTTATTTGCTTCAAAATTATTATTTTTTTATCATAAATATATGTTAACACTTTTTCAATACTGAATATTAGACTAGTATTACTTAACCTATTTTATGTTATTTTAATCTCATATTTAAATTTTAGTTCCTCCATATCAAATATTTCCATCTGTGGTATGGGATAAAAAAAATGATACAAAACCAGTTCCATCATTTGAAATTCCTCCGTCCTTTGTAGATGAATTGGATGAATTGTCAATTACAAACGATTTAATGGATGAAGATATTTATTGTTTTATGCAGGATTTGAATTTAAATACTGAATATGAATGTGAACCAAGTAATTACTACATACATTCCATATGTGACCATAATTCAAAGAAAATTTAAATTATTTTTATTTTATTTACTGAATTCCAAAGCAAAACCTTTGTAATAATATTATTAATAATAAGTGTCTAATAATAATTATTATAACTTTTATATATTAGGTATATATTATATCTATTATATATACAATTATAAAATTATTATAGTAACTTATAAAAATGAATAAAATTATTACATTAAAACATTTTATTTTTGAGGTTGATGCTACAAATCTTTATAATATTTTTTTATAAGCTTCTAAACAAATTTGGTTGAGCTTCATATAATGAGTTAAGAGCTTTAGGCCTCAATAGATTAAAAATTATTTCTGACCATTGCAATTATTTTACAATAAAATAGATATTATTCATATAAAATTAAATACCCAATTTCTACAAAATAATTTATTTTATTTTATAGAAATTAGGTTTTTATTTTTGTATAAATAATTCTACAAATTACTCAATACTAAAATAGGCATTATTGAATTTTTTTTTTTTTATGCAGAAATATAGTTTCTAAATTATTTGTTTGTGAACTAATATGTGTTATATTAAAATTAAAAATTTTCTTTGTTTCAGGTTTAAACAAAGTACAAACAAAAAATAATAGTGATCTCTTTATAGTTGATAAGAAAAATGAAAACTTATCAAAAGGTTCTACAATATTAAACGATAATCCTCTAAATAAAAATGTATCAAAAGCATCTACAATATTAAGTGCTAAACATTCACTTCATGTAAGTCTTATAATTATTTTTAGTGGCTAGATAATCGCCAATAGAACAAATGATGTTAATATTTATAGGTTAAATATATCAGACCTAATTTGATATAATATATTAGATTGTATATTCTGAATAAAACAAGAAATGTATTGGTTTTACAATGATTTTTTATTTTTTTTTTTGGTAATGTCTAAAAATAGAAGAAATTCCACTGCCTCACAATACTTTAGATTTAAATAATACAACTGCCAAAGACTCTTCTCTTCAAATGCTATCTAAATGTTTAAATCTCTCGGCTTGATTTATCCCATTGTGGTATATTTCTGCAGGAGTGCTTCAATCGTTTCATACTTACCAATATTCCAGTAGCAAATGTTATCTAGTTACTACTTTAGAGTTTTTAAATATTTTCAAAATCTATTATGTTTATTTCTTTATAATTCTATAAATCCATAAGATGTGCAATTTACATTAAAAATATATTTTAGTACAAAGTTAATATTATATAATTTATTTTTGGGCTATTTGTAGAAATTTTAAATTTTCATATTTTTAAGTGATAAAAAGGGTAATTTTAGGTTTTAATATTTGAATTGTTAAGTAGTTATAATACACAGTTAGTACATTATTCCAATTGTATTAAAAAAAAAAAATCTGAAAATTGATATAATCAATTTTTGTTACTTTAACTATATTTAAATAATCTTTAAAATAGACTGTAAATATGTATTTTAGATAAAGTGAAATATGGAATGTATTGATTTACAATGATTTTATATTTGTTTAAGTCCACATAGTAATATTTCTCATCTATGAGATTCACAGAAGCTCGTCTATTTGTTTTGAAAATAATATATTATTAATTTTTCTTCGATATGTTTACACTTATGAGGTATAACTTATACATCATCTCTCCACTTCATTCATCCATACTGAATTCTGTGTTTCATATCCTCTTTTAAACCCCTGTCTTTCTGTACAACAGACTTTGAATACTTGAACCTCTTAACCTCTCCCACTACATTCTTACTCAATTTCATTTCTAGTATTTTCCTATTCTTTCTGTGTTTCCTTTCGCCAAAATCATATTCTATGTATTTTGTTTTACTCCTACTAATCCTTAGTCCTTTACTTTCCAGAGCTTTCCTCCACTCTTCAAGTCTATCATTCACTTTCTCAGGACTCTCTTCTATTAGTACTATATCATCTGAAAACAACATGCACCATGGTACCTTACCCTGTATGTATATCCTTTGTTATCTCATCTATTACCAGGGAAAATAAGTAAAGCCAAACCCTGATGCACTCCCACTCTGATCCTAACATCTTCAGTTTATCCACACAGATTTCTCACTCTTGTATTAACCCCTTTCATATATATTTTCAATAATGTTCACATACACCTTTGGTAATCCTTTCTTCATTAATGCCTACTTTAAGATCCCCTGAGAACCATATCATAGAGTCTTCTCTGGATCAATAAATATCATACACAACTTCCTTTTCCTTTCTCTATACTTCTCTACAATCTATCTCGCATAAAATATTGGCTTCATTGTTGGCCTCCCAGGTATAAGCCTAAACTGATTTTTCGTAACGAATGTCTCACTTCTTACCCTATTACCTTTACCCAAATCTTCATGCTGTGGCTCATAAGTTTTATCCCTCTATAATTTCCACTATCCTATACATCTCATTTACCCTTAAATATTAGTTATTATTAACAACACAACTCTTTCTCTATATTTCTGAGAGTTTTCCTTCTACTACTAATACCTCTTTAAAGAACTTTGTTAATAATTTTTTATAGCTAAATTTTCTAATATAGTCCATTTTTCTACTGGTACTCCGTCCAGTCCCACCGTTTTCTTATTTTTTATTTTTCTCACAGTGCTCCACATTTCCTCTTCCATTATTAAATCCACCATAACCAAATTCCATTCAACCCGATCAATCGCCTGTTTCAAAAATTCCTCATTTAATTGTTCTTCAAAATATTCTTTCCATCTCTTTATTACTTCTTTTTCCTTTGTTAACACCCTCCTATCATGATCTTTTATACATCAAATATTTCTGAAGTCCCTGGATTGTTTTTCTTTTTCCTTAGCCAGCTTGTACACTTCTACCTTCTTTTAACTTAATTTGTTCCTAACCTCTCATAAGCTCATCATATTTCCCTAATTTAGCTTTACTCATTGCAATTTTTGCTACCTTGGATAAACTTTTATACTCTACCCAATTCTCCCTCTCACTGGTTTTCTGCCATTTCTTAAACTGTATTTTTTTCTTTAATATTATCTCTTGTACTTCTGCCCACCATATTTGTTTATCCTCTGGCACACTATTTCTATTTTCGCCAACCATTTCCTTAACAACTTTCTTAATACCCTCTGCTATCTTTTCCCACAATTTGTTTGCATTCCCTGTCATATTTCACACCCCTGTTTCAAACAGATTTTTTGTAAATACTTTTTCATTTTCACCCCATTAATTTCTACCGCCTAATCTTCTGTTCCTTATCTTTATTTTATTTTATTTTTTTGTAGGTGCATTCTCTTTTTCCTACACTAAATATTCATAACCATTAACCTATGTTGTGTTGTCACACTTCCACCCGGGATTACTTTATAATACTTGCACTGTTGTAAACCTCTCTTCCACATAAAATAATCTATTTGTGATTTATTCCCTCCTCTCTTAAAGGTTATATAATGCTCTTCTCTCTTTTTAAAATTAGTGTTCACAATTTCTAATTTATATGCTGATGCAAAGTCAAAAGTCTTTCTCCAAACTCATACCCTCCATGCACTTTACCATAATTTATTCTATCACAGCCTACATGTCCATTTATATCCCCACCAATTACAGCATCTTCAATTCCTTATACTCCTAGCACTACTTCATTCATCTCTTGCCAGAACTTATCTTTCTGACTTTCCTCACATTCTACTTATGGAGCATATGCTCTTACTATATTCAATACCTTATCCTCTAATATTACTCTCACCAAAATTATGCTAAAATTTTTCCTAATCGCCTCTACCACTTTTTCTTTCATTTCTTCATCTAATATCACTCCCACTCCATTTGGATGGATTTGTACTAGACCTTCCCGAGTATATGATTTTATACCCTTCACCAATTTCCCTTGATTTCTCTCCTTTCCACTTTGTTTCTTGCACATAAA
The DNA here is from genome assembly GCA_025469235.1 of Pemphigus obesinymphae. NCBI lineage: Eukaryota > Metazoa > Arthropoda > Insecta > Hemiptera > Aphididae > Pemphigus > Pemphigus obesinymphae. The sequence continues at coordinate 48,695 of JAIPRL010001613.1, forward strand.
TATTCACATTCCTCATCTTCAAAACTTTTACCAACTCTCTGCTCCTACTTGTTAATGTTCCTACATTCCACAAACTTTGAACCTATCCCTATGTACTCGGGCGTGAATTTTACTCAAAACACTTTATTGCTTACCCTATACCATAAACATCATGGCCATTGAGTAGACTATAGGTATATCCTTAGGTACAGATAAATTAATTAATATGGTGTATCCATTGTGTCCTAATATTGTGTATTGTATTAATAATTTTAGTTAAAATTTCCATTACCAATATTGAGTTATATATTTCAATTTCATTTATAATTTCTATAGCTGTTTTTGTAATATTGTTAAAATAAAATTATATATTCTATATCTAGCAACTTTATAATGTATATTTGTATTAATTTTTATAGAATGAATCTAACATTAAATTAAAATCAAATACATATGAAAAATGTGAGTATTTTTTTTCTTTCTTAATTATCTTATTAAAAATAATAATAATTTGTGTTCATATTTTATATTGTTGTAAATATTATTAAATATGACACTCAAAGATTAAAAAAAAAAATCATCACTCAATCCTATTGCTATATTGTCTTTAAATGTATATTTTTTATTCAGGGATTTTTATTCATTATTTATTCATGTTTCCTTAAGGATCTGTAGATGATTACTTGGAGGTTTGTGTAATGGTTTTGCAAATTTTCTATTGACCATCATGGGAAAATAAAACAAAAATAAAAAAGAATCCATATAAAATTCTAATTATTATTGATTTTAGATTCTGAGCGTAGCGAGGGAGCTAGTGGTTTTACAATAATGTTTATTTTTTTTTCTCTGTTAACAAATTTACTACCGCAAGGAGTGCTCCGATCTATACAAGCTTACATGGTTTCCGGTAGCAAATTTCATCTAATTGGTACTTTAAAGAGGTCATTTTGCGATTTTCTCAATAGTTTTTTAATGCATAAGGAAAGACTACCAAGAATTGATGAAAAAACGGTAAATTTACGGTTCCGTCAAATTGGGAATTTTCATTTCTTCATAATTCTGAAAATAAAGACTTGAAAATTTTGAAATTTTTATCCAATATTTAATTTAGTAATCTATTTACGATGATTAAGATTTTTTTTAAATTTTTTGCAATTTTGGGCTATTTATAGAGATTTTA
>JAIPRL010001613.1:61308-77674 GCA_025469235.1 Pemphigus obesinymphae
CTTGTGTACAGTACTTATAGTATTGATTATTAATAATAATCTACGCGAGTATGTAAAAAATATATATGTAGGGTCGCTAAAAAATTGAAATTCAAAAAGGGGTCGCCACAGTAAAAAGGTTGAGAAAAACTGCACTAGAGAACATACGTCTAGCACTGTTAGTTTGTGAACAAACCATGTGACAAAGTCATAATACACAGTGGTTTTATATAAATTATATTATATGTTAGAATAGCACATATTACAACCTGAGTAGATAACTGTGATTAAGGATATAATATTATTATTATATATTATATAAATAATTTTGATATATGATGTGGTTATCATCTATTAATAATAATAGGTGTAATATTTAAAATTACATAATGTTTAATTATTTTAATAGAATGAGTACCACAGCTATTTTACTTTTTCTGAATACGGATTTAAAAGCATGAGAGACATGGCTTTCAATTTACCATCTGTATTTTATGTAAAAACAACTGAAGATGAAGGTGAATGTATTTTATATAATGCTGATAGACGAAATGAACTGCAAAATAACTTTAATGGTTAGTATAGTTTGTATGTGTTTGATTATGTATGATTTGATTCCATTTTTTTTTCAGATCCTTCATTATATTATAAAAATATACCAAAGACTGTACTACATAATCTTTCAAAATTTTTTGACCAGCATCGTAATGGAATTAGTTTTGACAAATTGATGGCAGTATACTGTGTAAATAGTTATACTAAAAAGGTCCTAAAATATTTTAATTATGTATATTTATGTTTTAGTCACAATTTGGTCGATCTTATGAACCATTAAAGTATGGTTATTCTTCAGAAAAACACATGTTTGAATCATTAGATAAAATGGTTAAAATACAAAATAATGTGCTATATACATTAGATCCTTTCGCTTATACATATTTTGTTAAAAATAATGATATTGATATGTGTGAACAATCTGCAATATCGGTATGTATATTTTAAAAGGAAATTTAAATGTATACAATATATGAATGTGATCATAAAATCAATATTGATAGTAATCATTTTTCGTCACTTTATTTTTTCCCAGTTTAATCACTTTTTTCACTTCTATAATATCTGTTGGATTATTTATTTTTATTTACCTAAATAGTGTATCTTGTCTTAATATTATCAATAATGTTTACTTAAATATGATAATAAAAAGTTGTCCAGATATAGGTGGTGAAAGTTATGAGGCTGGACAGGATTGAGTATTATTATTTTAGATTTAAAAACAAGGATAATAGCCATTGAATTTGAAAAATAATTCTGTCCAATAATTGGTATAATATTATTTTCTGATTTATAAGAGTTTTCCGTTATTTACGGTAGTTTTTGTTTATGCTAAAAATAACTACTGGTAAAATTTAAAACTGATTTTCTCAAGTACTAACTATAGTACATTTTCCATCAGAAAATATTTTACCTAAAAACTCTTACTCAACTCCTTCCTAAAAATTTTATGTATTATTGTATACATTCATAGAAAAAAATTCGAAATTAAAATTTTTTTTTTTTAATTACTGAAAAATAATAGTTTTACAATTTTACCATGTTTAAAATGCTATTAAGTTTCAAATCTTCGGCATAATTTTTTCTAATTTATAAAACAATTTGTAGTTTTCCTTTAATTTATATACTTAAGAGAACCCTATCCCGACAATTTTCATTGGTAATGTTTACGCAAAATGTTAAAACAGATTGAGTAAAACTCCCATTATCCAATCAATAGAAATTAACATTTTGAAGTAATTCTTATTAGGGATTTTTAATTAACTTATTAAAAAACTAATAATTAAAGTTTGAAAAAGTAAAAAAAAAAATTAACTTTTATAAATTAATAAATAAAATAAAACCGAAACAAGGTTAACTCTACAATATTTCCATCTATTGATTTGATATTTGATGTTTTACTTTATATAAATCCATTTATATTTTAAATATTTTAAAATTGTTAGATACAATTGTGTCGTGTCCTATTAAGTAAACTAGAAAAATTGAAAAATAACCTCTACACTCTACGGTATCAACTATACTGTGTTTGTGGGGAGAATAGGAGTGTTTTGCACATACGACTGATGGAAGTTCGGGTTGCTCTGTTATCTTTGGGCGATTACCCCTTTTTTCGACATAAATGTCATAGTATACAGAGCGTATAAAACGACTACATTTAAAGAATTGCACATAAAAATCACTGTGTATGATTAGTCGATGAGTACAGCCGGCATATGGTATTATTGGCTATGTGTAGTGTTGCAATGAGGTAATGAGAATTGGTTTCTGCCCACTCCTAAACTCTCCGTGAACTCGGTATAGAAATTATCCATTAGTTTATAATGATATATAATTCTGTCATCAGAAAGCTCTTTACCCAAAATTCAGTAAACTCAATAAAAATTATAACAAAAAATATTGTAAAACCAATACTTAGCGAAGAATCGAAAATTTATTATGAACAACTAAAAACAAGTACCTACTCTGAAATAAAATATTTTGTAATTAGCCCTTTTTTTTTTTTAGTGTTGACTGAATTTGAATAATTTCTCAAAATGCTTCTTTCAAACCGTAAATAAGCAAAAATAAAAAAAAATTAAAGATTATCAACTTTCTGTTTTTGATCACTAAACCTTCAAATTTCTAACTGGTATTTTGTTTGGGGAGCAACCCCTCCCCCTCTAAGACGTTCTGTCAGGACGTCCTTGAGTACAGTGGCGCCAGGATTTTTTTCTATGTAGAGCCAATAGGAAGCCAACAATTATAAAGTCGGGCCATGCAAGAGTGTCATTTAAATCCTGCTAAAAAAACGAATATGACGTCATATGAGAATGTTAATGTTCTATATTTTTGAAAAAAGATTACAATTTACAATACATATATCTATATATTTATAGTTCATTAGTTCATTACTATTAGCATTATTTTATAGCAAAATATGAACTATAACTAAAAAAGTTATCTTAACTAAAAACTACTGAATAGTTCTGCGATTTTCATGTGCATCGGCAAACCTGTTCATTATTTCATTAATATCAAGTGATTTTGCTTCACGTTTTTCAATTGATATGCTATTTAAATTTGTAAGGTTATTAGTGTCTAATATTTCTGAAGTGATTCTTTACGTTTTTCATACATGAAAATGTACGTTGGCATGCAGCTGATGATACTGGTATTGTTATATCAATGTAGCATAGTTTATATGTTTCTGAAAATGCTATTTCATATTCTTTAAGAAAATTATGAAATAGGAAAACACCATTGATTTTTAAATTATTTTTGTTTCATAATGGTATATGGACTTCTATAATATTTTCAATTCTGTTTTTAAACATTCCATGTTGCATAAATAAGTTTTTGCAAATGGTGTCATATCTTAAACTTTTTCAAGATTCCCGCTAATTATAGCAGAATTTTCACTTAATTTCCTATTTAATTCATATGTTATTTTGTCCAATATACTATAAAATATTTCAGATCTAAATTAATTTTCTTCTGTCAGTATTTGTTTTACCATAGTGCTATTTTCACATACAATTTTTTTAACCCTTCTGTTATTTTTATTATTATTTTTTGTTTAACTTTTGTAAATAGAATTATAATGTTAAATTTTTTTGAAATATTTGTGGCTTTATCATAAAATAATTTATGTGATCCAGGATTTCTCAATTCTAAAAAGTATTTTTCGTAGATTATATTAATATAATACTATTAGCTATGTTAGCTTTAACATAAGATAGAAATTCATCAAATACCAATAGTAAATATAAAAGTTTGAAATCAATTTTTCTTAATAGTGCTTCAGCTTCACATTAATGTTCCTTAGTGGTAGAAAATGTGGTAGTGGTAGGGCCAGCCAATTTCAGGTAACACCATTGCCCTACCTGGTCCATCCTTGGTGCTCACAATTGCTTGAGTATTAATCATTATCACACTATAAGTGCTAATATTTTGTATGTGTATTTCAAAAGTTTAATTTTGTTAATCTGAATAAAGTATACATGTATATTGTTATATATTTGAACAAATAATTTCCTTATGCGACAAACGATATCTTTTTTAACAAAAATGATAGAGGATTCGACGATGTTAGTATTCATGTATTTATCTGTTTGTTTTTTCTACATTTAGAAATTATTTTAAAATTACATAAAAATGATACAAACATGATTTAGTAAAAAAAATTGTTGGCAGTATTGTTTAATTATGTACATTTTTTTATTGAAGAAATGTATTTTGTTTTTTAAATACTTATAATACACGTAAATATAAAATACAAAATACTCGGATGTAGTAAATACAAAATATATTTTAAATACTACTTATCCCCAACTACACACACTATGTGTGAACGCAAGTCATCTTAGTTATCATAATTAATATAATAGAGTATATTTTTTTTTTTATATATATATATAGGTTGATAATTCTTTAATAAATTACTGTGGTAGCATGTCGTTTGTATATAAGACATATGAAGTAATATATAACAAGACTGTAGATGTTATTGTCGCTGAAATTTATGATCCGAGTTCGTTTTACATTCAATTTTCTTCAACAACTCACCAACTGAACAATTTAATGGAAAATTTACAGTTAGTATTATTTTTTATGCTATAATAATTGAACTTCTAATATATTTTTATAACTTGTATTAATTTAGAAATTTCTATAATAAGAATGAATGCAAATACCAAATTTTACCAGAACTATTAACTGTTGAATTGGCTTGTGCTTCATGTTTCGAAGATTCCATGCAGTGGCATCGTGCCAAGATTTTAAAAATAATCGATGTACACAATGTTCAAGTATGTATTAATTCAATGTTAATATAATGTGTTATATTAATTATAATTATTGAAAATTTATCAATATATCATTTTTCTAAATAATATAAGTATAATATGAAAGAAAATAGAGTATTTATTATGTTATACAGAATGATTAATTAGGATTATGATAATAGGAAATTGTGTAAATTGTTCTAAAAAAATAGAAGGTTAATAATGCTATATAATTGATAAATATGTGTTCACATAACCTTGTCTTTTAGCTTTCTTGTAGGCTGTGAGAATAAAATATTATTACATTACTCCAATTTTCCAATTTTAGATGGCATATTCATGTCAGTAGATGGAATTTACTTATGGATATTTGACTTTGAAGTAACATATTAAGTCATTAACTATAATTTATATCTAGCTTATTGGCCCATATTTCAGTAGAGTAGAAAATGTCTCCATTGTAAAGTGCTTAACAAAATATTTAGTGATGAACGGTAGTTATATCTATTTATAGTGTATCATATTATAATCAATGTTAAAATTAAACATTATGTCATACAATAAAAACATGTGTTGTAATTTGGAATTGTGTCATTCTTTATGTGATCGCCACACAATTCTATTAATAAAATTTATTTATAACATCACTTTATACTCTGTCCAGCGAGAGAACACCCAGATGGCCAACCATAATCGGTTTGGTTTTGCACATTCCTGTATTTGTGTCCCCACCTAAATCGTTAAATGAACGACGGTGTATCACATACCGAGTGTTGCTGCCTTCGAGGCAATCAGCCGTCGTTTGGGCGATCTGGTCGTTAGAGAGATGGAAATAGTACTTGACTATTGCTCGGTTATCAATTTGCATGCACAGAAACTGTGCATTCTCTTGCTGGATAGAGTATAGTACATTGTTTTAAATAGATTGTTATCATTTACACAGTGTTATAATCGTTAAAGACTGCTACAATAATTCTCGAAATTTATAATTTTTCCTGAGCCACCTTATATATTAGTAAAACAAATAAATATTATATGAACTGGCAACGATGCCACTATTTGCAGTCAAGTTTTAATACAAATTTTTCGTGGTAGGGAATTTTAGAAGCTGATACTTTATCTACAATCTACTTTAATGAGTAGCCCATGAACGATTCAAGTATTTAACCGAAAAATATTTGTCCGTGAAAGATTTGGTTAGTTTAGTACTTTTTAAATATACTAAAAACGCTTTAGCCCAGAAAATCCCCCAATTAGGAAACTCCACTTCAAAACCTGACCGCATAACTACCACCCCACTGCTATGGCCACATTGCCAGTTCATATAATCTTAGTTCGTAATTGGTATAAATACAATAGTAATTAGTTAACTCAAAGTTGAGGGGACTTTTTCCTTGTATCTGAAAATTTCATTTTGATCTAAAAAATTTTTATTCCATATTTGTTACACCTACATTATATTTATAATATATATAATATATTATATACACATATTGTTATATCTATTATCAACATATAGGGACTCTGTGCTCCCATATGTGTGTGGGACGATCAAATCAGTTGATAAACAAACAATCTACCTTTCATGAAAATATCAGACATTTGATAGAATTTTAACTTTGAATTAGGTACCTACGAAAACATTTAAGTTAAACACAATATTTTTACATTCTTGAAATAGAAAATTTTAGAAAACAAAAAAAAGTTTGAGGTATTATCAATTCATGGCTTTTTTACACATTCTGGACTTGCACTCTACCTTCGACAAGAGCGCTTACAACATTTTAGTATTGATTAGAGTAGATGCATACAAATAACATACAATTTATTGTACCTACTCAGTTACTGATGTGTGATTTCACATAGGAGCTGTGAGCGACCATATGCACCGTCTTAACGCCGCCAAAGATATTTTATCACTGCCTGGTAGGGTTCTTTGTGTGAATAGCTTATAAAAGGTTGTAATATATGTGATGGTCATATGGTGATGATAGTCCATGGTTGTAATATTTAAATAATTATAAATATAATATAATTATGTTAATATCACAAGCTATCAAATATTAAAAATTAGACACAATATAGTTAGATGGTATGCAGTGTTTTTTTTTTTTTCATCTTTTTGTTATGCTGGAATGTTAGCAAATTTGTTAGTAAATACTATATGTTTTACATACTATCCTACTATTATCATAGGTATAATTATTATTTTATCAGAAAACAAAATGTACTATATTTTTATTGTTTCTATAGGTATTATACGTTGATTATGGATCTATTGAAATAGTTGCAAAATCAAAAATTAGAGTTTTAGATTCAAAATTCCAAATTTTGCCTATGCACGCCATACACTGTTGTATGTATAAATATGATACATATAATTATATATATACTCGAGAAATGAATGATTTCTTTGCTTCAATAGTTGATCGCAAAGTTCTAGAAGCTACTTTCCATAAATTGGATCCAAAAGTAATTTACTAAATCATTTTATACTTTACTAAACTGTTATTAAGTTGTACTTTTATATATTTTTAGAATGATTCTAACAAATATAATGTAACATTATGCATAAAAGAAGGAAATACTGAAGTAAATGTAAATAATGAGTGGTATGTAATATAATATAAACTATTATATATTCAATAAGTTTTTAAATAGAAATATTAATATAGTTACTAAAACGATTATTATGATGTTCTCGTGTCTTATAAAAGAAAAACAATTTTTTATTAGCCTATGCCCTTGTCATAGTATCTATAATAACAGTGCCTGTAATATACTTAATAGTCAGCATTGTTTTGTTATATACAATTCTAGCAAAAGTTTAAAGGTGGCCTAACCACACTTTAAAATTCTTCCATTAACTTCCATTTTAAAAATAAATAAAAGTTGTCCAAATACATATAGTGAAAGTCCATGCCTTTAGTCCTTGGATAAGATGGTGAATTATTATTATTTTAAATTTGAAAGCAAAGATAAATCATTACTTTCGAAAGACGATTCTGATCGAAGTTTGGTATATTATTTTTTAAAAATAAATAGGTAACTAGGACAACTTTTGTTATTTTGTTATTTCCTCTATATTTATAAAATATTTCTATCATAAAAAGTAGTTTTCCTTTTAAGAAAAAACTTAAAAAATTGAAGAATGACCTTTTTAAAGTACCAATAAAATCAATATTATTATTATTTTTGAATAAAAATGTTTTAAATTAGCCAACGATATAAGAAATTAACTTTAAAATATGTACTTAACCTTCAGTAGATTATGCGGTATAAATATATACCCTACTAATTTTAAATTTATAAAATGTAATATTTGAGATGAACGAGTAACCATAGAAGCCCTGTATCAATTTTTTTCATTATCAATGATCTAAATCTACTGTGAAGTTTGAAAATTACTAAGCAAAACACCATCATTTTGACACCATTAATTTAGTTACATTAAAATATTCATTTTCATTATCTATTTAATGATATGGTATATTTGTATGATAAATAATTATACAAAATCGTAATTCCCGGGTATCTCCATATATAAATTTTTATACATTTCAACCAAAAATCCCTTACCTTGGCAGTATAATTTAGTTATTTTTTTTTTTTTTTTTAAGTAATGATATTTGATTTATATATGTTATTAATGTGCGTTACAAACAAATTTACCAGAGTTAAAAAACACGCTATTTGTATCTTTTTGCCTGAATTTCCCTGTGTTAAATTTTCAGCTCATACTTTTATATAGGGTGAAATAGGACTAATTAACAGATGCAATAATTTATTTTTTATTGAATATTTTTAAGTTTTATTTTTTTAAATTATTATTAGAGCTTGACGTTATAACTTAAATATTTTTTTTATTAAATTTTAATGTTTAGGAATACAAAATAAAAATGTAAAATTTGATTTAAAATTAAAAAAAAAAAAATCAAGATAGCCATTTTGTAGATCTGATTTTAAAAAAAATTTTGATGTCAAAAGATTTTATTAACGTTAAGTCAATTATTTTTAAACAATTTTTTAAGTTTGTGAAAATGTGAATATTTTTGACGCATATTGATAAAATATTTTTTCCGTGAAATGTGGTCTGATTCATAATAACAATTTTATCATTTTAATTGTGAATATCATATTATCGTAATAATTTTTTGTTATTGTCGTCAAAAATTCTTATTGAACAAATAACAATGCAAAATTATAAAAAAATAATAATTTTCAGTGAGTTTAAAGTGATTTAATTAATATTGACAATGAAAAATTGAATTATCAATTTATTTCATGTTACTTACATTTTACATTACAGTTCTAAAAGTGTACTATTTTGTGTAGGTATCTTTTAATATTGTTGTTGACTTTAAAATATCGATGGTATTTAATAAACTGTGAATAAGTTACTGTGAATGAATAAAATATTTTAAACATTATAGAGTATAGGATGTTTAAAAAAAAAAGTTTTAATTTTTGTATAATTTCTAAATATGACTTAATTAATTTTTATAATTTTATCATAATGAAATATGAAAATTTTTTTTTTTTTTTTATTAAATGTAGTTATCCTATTTTTAATTCTTTTATTTTATTTATTTTTATATAATTTGAATGTTTTTCTAGTGCTTTTGAATTCAAGAAACTGTTAGTTAAATGTCCTGAATCGATTAGAAGGTTGGTGACAAAAATGTATCACCATGTCGAAGAAAATTTGAATTTGAGCAAATTATCTCAATGGTTGGACGATGATGATAATGAAGAGAAATAAAGCTACATGTAAATAAACCTACATATTTTGTAAAATAATTTTTTGTGATTTTTGTTAACAATTTGTTTTTAATTTACTACTTAAAATTTTTTATATCACATTTATAAATTCAATTTTCAACATTGGTATACAATTATAATATGTATATTTTGTTTAATGTTATAACTTACATATAAACAACTACATTGAACTTCCTTTTGTAATCATGATTTTATTTAAATTTTTAAATATGTTGCCATGACAACTTTATTTGTTACTTTGTTATTTCCTCTACTTTATATCTACATTTATAAAATATTCAAAGGGGGTGAAAGCACTTCACTGTCATTTGATAGGATAATAAACACAGTGGTGTATATATGTAATACATATTTTTCTATTAAACAATTTTGAACAAAGCTTCGGTGTATACTCATAATATATTTTACAATATGAGTTTAAACTTGTATTATGTCATATCACTAACTTATGATACAAAAGCACTGACTATTACTACAGAATTTATATTAAAATATTAAAATAATGTTTTCTCAAGTGAATGAAAATCAATCACTAAATGAATTGTTATTAAATGTTATTATCTATTGAAATTATTGTTGTATAACAATAAAATTATAGAGGTAGGTATTATACAATTGTACAGTAATAAATAATTCTCATTTACTCATAAATATGTGGTATGTTACATGATAAACTATTTTACTATGAGATTATGTTATATATTAATATGTAAAGAAGTGTATAAAATGAATGCCGTAAATGAAAATTAAATCGTGGATTGTGTGTTTTGAATTGCAACGAAAATTTATTGAGCTACAATGGACACAGAAAAATATTTTAAATACTCAACTATTAAAAAAAAAAAATAACACAATAAAATTACTGAATTAGTAAACTAGTAGAGTTTAGTTATTATTTATATAATAGTACATACATAATATAATATACTAAGTATGTTATTACTTAAGTAAGCTGTTGGTTATTATGGCTTTATTATCGGCAAAGTCACCAACTAGTGTGTGGTTTGAGGTTGACTGGTCAGAGATAAATATAATAAAAAGTAGGGAAGCAATGGGAAGTATGATAGCCCATTGAGGTATACTTGTTTTAATTTCTGTAGGAGAAGAAGTGGAGGTGTTTATACCTCTAGGAAGGACCAATTTTAATTTGTAATAGGGACCTAAATGCCAAACTCTTTCCTATCGAATACCTGGGAAACGTTGAGGAATGCCCCAGTGTAGTATAATTTATTTTTAAGGGTGAAGAAGATTTTGTCGACCAAGTAATGCACCTGGTATCTTGTAGAATGGTTATTATGAAAACCAAATTGAGAGTTAGGTAGAGTTGTAGCTATTGGTAATAGGTACTTTAAAAGGAGTTTATTGAAAAGTTTGGAGAGGGTTGGAAGGAGGCTGATTAGTCTGTATAAGAAGGGGTAGTTGGGTGGCTTTTGTTGTTTAAGTATGATTATAACAATAAGTGTATTTCCATAAAATGGGGAAATATGATAAACGGATCATTGTGTTGTAAATTTTTGTAAGAAAAATAATAGTTCTCCTCGGTAGATGTTGTAACTATTTATTAAATTAGCTCAATATGGGGAGATTTTTGGGGGTATTTTTTTTTAGACTAAATTCTACTTCACTAGGAGAGAAAGCACGAGGAGGAATATTGGAAGAGGAGAGTTGAGGTAGCTTTCAACTTCTTTAAATTTGTTTGGCGAAAGAATATTATGGTGTGGTTGGAAGGTGTTGGATGGGTGATTTGCGAATATGTCTGCTTGTGCTTGCTCAAATAAGGCTCAGCTACCATCAGCGTTATGTAAGATAGGGAAAGGGTTATGTATGCGCAGTAATTGTCTAGTGGTTTTCCATAAGAAGTCATATTTGGCCTTATGAGAAAATATATAATTGGCATAAAACTCTGATTTAAGGTTGGATAGTAAGTGTTTGAGTTTTTAAGTGTTGTAGTAGCATTTGTCAGCAGGGTATCTGGTGTTTTGCCATACTGTTCGAACATTTTTGTGATAAATGTAGGGAGGCCACTTCTGCCGAAGCATAGGTTTAGCTGAGTCCCACTCAGATCAATTCCACTTATACTGAGGATTGGATATTAGATGTAAGTATATTAACTGCATCATCAATATCAGTGGGGGTTTTAGGCAGGGTTTTCCAGTTAAGATTTTACCAAAATTGTCCCAGTTAGTTGGAAATTATTATAGAAATGAGGTGTTGAGTTTGGTAAGAAATCTATAGAAAGAATGACTCACGACTGGTCTAAGTAAGGGCCAAGAAGATTAAATATTTGCGTATGAAGATTATTAGGAATTTTAGAGATAAAAATATCAAGGATATCAAATCGTTTGTGACAAGAGAAAGACGAGTAAATATTGTCATGTGGTGCTAGGTACCATTGGAGAGGAATAATGTTTGAAGGAGAAAGTTACTTCTAGAATTGGAAGCGTGGCAGCCCAATTGTATGTGCTTGGAATTGAGATAATCACCTATGTAGTTGTGGTTTATAGTAGAGAAAAATTCGGTGAAATTGTTTGGAGAAATTAGGTGCTTAATTGGGCAATAAGTAGCTGCGATTGTAATAGGGATACTACTAAGTAATAGAGAAATTGTGCAGGATTGAATATGATATGTAATCAAATTTGGTAGTGAAGTGTAGAAATTGAAGATTTAATAAATATAGCTGCACCTGCGTGAGCATGGTGAGGATGGTTAGCATGGAGAGCATGATAATGAAGTAGGTTAATGTAAGAAATATTAGTGAAATGTGTTTCAGATATAAGTACGATGTTGATTCGTTTTTCTTGAAGGCTAATGAGGAGTTATTTTTTGTAATTTTTTAGTCCGTTGGCATTCCAGAGAAGGATGATAAGAGAATTTGAAATATTTGATTAGTCATGTTTGATATCAAGGAGTTGGGTGATTACTCTGGTAAGAAGAGTAATCAAAGGATTGATAATGGATTTGAAGTCTTCAAGGAATTTGGAAGGAGCATGTCTATTAATTGTGAGAAGAGGGGAGACAGACGATTTGTTTCATGTGGTGTTGTTACCTGTTACATTAGCATAGGATCTGGAGGGAGAGTTTCATTGTATGACCCATTTTACAACTGTGCATATGGTCGGGGCATTTTTATACGCCGCAAATAGAAATATATTATTTTTAATAGAACGTTTCACATCCTGGTGTATTAAACGCACTCTTTTTCATCGGTGCGTTCGACAAGATCCATCAGCTTGGATCATCCGTCCCGCTCACGAAATGCGCTATAACTATCCATTGATATTTATTGACATATTCACAGCCACGCTTTCGTACGTCGCGCGTCGCGACATACGTATTTACATTTATTTCATAGCACTTATTTATTCGAAAATACCTAATTCAAAAACTTTGTTTTATTGTCTCTTAAATTATGTACAATGTTGCAGAACTTCCTTTAACCCTTAACTGTATGACATTTTTGATTGTATTAAAAAAATCACCTATGTAACATTTTCTCAGGAATTAAAAAAAATAATAATTTAAAAAATCAAAGTCCAACCAATAAATCCCTACGACTTGAATTTTAACAATCATATATAATAAGTTTATAACTTGAGTACTTGTGGATTTTTCTTATAATAAATTGAAGACTTAATTCCACAAAAATATTTACTTTATTTTGGTAAATACGTATTTCAGTAACAAAGTTACCATGTTACTAGTCGTTATTGTAAACTGAAGATGATAACTTTATTACTGAAATACGTACCTATTTACCAAAATAAAGTAAGTAAATATTTTTGTGGAACTGAGTCTTCAATTTATTATATAATATGATAAGTCATGCAATTTCTTTTCATTTTACTCCATTCTGGGTTTTGTACAATAATTATGGTACATCGAAACATAATAAGCTGCCTACTAAATATTTGTAATAATTTAAAATTATTAGGTGTACCTACAAAGAATTTACAAATAAACTATAAATCAAAGTAAGTACCTAGATAATATTGTAATCGACGAATATTATTTAGTAGATAAGTACTCGTAGTACGTATATAGCACATGTGTCACATTTGGTCGTACAATAATTTCATGTTTTCAACGATAATTTTGACCAGAAAAACAGTTAGGAACGCATGCCTTATCATATGTGATTTGCGTATGTTTTCCTGGCTACCACTAAAAAGAAGGGAAATATTTTGTTTTATCCGTTAAAATATGATTTTTGACAACATGGGTGATAAACAATGATTTTATTATGTACGTATTATTAGTGCCTACTCAATTTAGAAATAAAAATCCTATATTTTTGTGATATGAGTTTTTCGTTACAAAATGTGTCATATTTTATTCAATAAAGTTAATTAAACTTCAACAAAATATTTAATACGTTCTATACAATATATATAATCATCCAATTACGTTGGTTTGTGAATATTATAAAAATTAAATTTATAGCATGGGTATAAAGTCAACTTATCATATATGATAGCTCATACAGTTAAGGGAAGCAATCTCTGGCTTAAGAAAGGATGGACAATGAACATATATTTTACATTATTAAATATTTTTTAAGCTTTTCGTTTTATAATATAATGTGTACCGTAGAGCGATAAAAGTTGAAATTTTTTAGTGTTCATTATACAAGCTACCTACTGTTAGACTTCAGTCCCTTAACACTCAAATAAATGAGTTCAAATTAATTGATATCGGCATTTTCATCGATCGCCTATCAAACGCGCGGCTATGAAACGGACCTGATGGCGTGTGCGAATACACCGCGTACTTATTGAAGTTTTCATCGGTCACGTATCAAACGCAAGGCTGTGAAACGGGTCTGATGAAGTGGCTTGTATGAAGTATGCTTGGTTGAGTCGGTTGGCGTAGAGGAAGTTGATGGTAGTGTTGATTGGAATTTTTTTTTTGGCTTATTAAAATTTTAAAAGAGGCGCTACAATTATTTTTTTCCCCGGACGACAAATTCTCTAGATCCGGCACTGGATGGACTCGTTACACTGATATAATATTTGAAGTACAAAACGATGTTTTTATGGACTATTTAAAATTTTTCGGGAAGTGGCATCCTGAGTTTAAATTTTGATGACCTGGTGTAGGTATGTTCATATTTTGATTGTGTTAGGCATGGCCATTGGCTATCTTACCAATTCTTGGAATGTTACAGAATTTACTGTACTGTTTATGTTTTATATCCACAGTTTCATGTTGGGATACCACGGAGACGCATTTATATATATCATTTGGCTATGTTCCGTGTCCTAAGTCTATTTAAAACCAGCTATTCTTTTGAGTTCTAGCTATTAAATGTTTGTTACAAAGTCTAGTTAAATGAACATTATTTTTTTGTCCTTTTCTACAAATTTTTTTACAATATCATTCACATATAATTTGTTAGTTATATCTCTTTCTAAATTTAAAATAGATAAAAATGTAAAGCGATCTTGTGCCACGGAGAATCTTAACCAATTTTTATTCGTCTCATTGAAGAGAATGATCTTTCACAAGTTGCTGAACTTATGGGAATCGATAAAGCCATTTGTAACAATTTAAAAAATTGTTTATAGCAATTATTACAATACTATACTAGCATCCTGGCCACTTGAAACATTCACAAACCCAATAAACCGTTAATTTACTATATAATATTTTCAATCGATATACGTAACGGTATCGTTTGTTATCTGAATAGTTTAAATACGAGAAATTTCAAACGCTTTATCATCGATTTTGTAGCTTAATTGAAACGGCTATGAACTTTCAATACAGGTACGCCGGTTGGAATCCCACTCCGCCTATATGTTTTTTTGATACTTTTTTTTTATCTAATATCCGAAATCGTTGTATATTTTCCTATCATTTTTTATTAATTTAATTTAATTAAATTTTGTACCTACCGACCTAATTTACTTCATTAAATTATGCGTTATATAATATCCTGTGAAGAGTCCATATTTATGTTTGTCCCACTGATTCATAGAATAGGTACCTATAAATATAAAATCGTAAGACTTCCGTAGTATTTTTCACAATTTGAAATTAATTTATATTGATACACTCGGGCAAACCTTTATGATATATACGATGTTTAATTTGTATGATTTAACATATCGACCTGACGACAACGGTTGTATAAAAATTTGAGAACGAAAAGTCCGAGCGACTTCTTATATATGCGAAGTAGGTACTTACTATATTATATTATATATATATATATATATTTTTTTTTATACCAATATTATATTTAACAGTAAATATTTCTTAAAATTTTGATCAAATTTATATTGAGGTTGAGTAAAACCTGTAATTGGTTCGAGTTCTTATAAAAATCCGAGAATAGTATGTTCGATCAATTTTCGGATTAGGTACTATTATTTTGTTAACAGTTTACACTTTGGGGAGTGAACGGCAACTATCTTCTAGAAAGCGAACAGCAGTGTCCGCCGTAGGCGTAATTTTTTTAAAATTAATTAATTAACAATATTATTTCCGATAAAATATATAAACCGATGTGTAAGAACAGGGCCGTAGCAAGACCCAATAGCGCCCCTGGCAATGAACAGAATTTGCGCCCCCTCCTAAATCACCGTTATTCCTATGAAATATTTGTGGTAGAGTAATAAGAAAAACAAAGGATTTTCAAAAATTTGTCGAGTGAACTGTCCAAATAATTGCCAACCCAAAATTTTTTTTCTTAGTAAGATGGTACTCCCTCCCCGCCCCCTCTTGCTGACCTTATAATCACCCGATTAATTTTTTTATTACCTTAAAAAAATATCATTAAAAAA
>JAIPRL010001614.1:0-77661 GCA_025469235.1 Pemphigus obesinymphae
TACAATTTAGTGTGCAAGGTACAATGGAAGTACGTAAAATAAAACTAATTTACATAGTTCAAATGTTAATAGTGTTCGTAAGTACATCAATATTAAATTAATTGTAGCCAGTATAATTTTACCGGATAAGGGGGTACGATTTTCCTGGCATATTATTACCAGGCGTCCGATTTTCCTAGTATTATCTTACCGGGGGGGTACGATTTTCCTAGGAAAATCTTACCCCCGGTAAGATTTTCCTAGAATAATCATACCCCCGGTAAGATTTTCCGGGGGTAAGATTATCCTATTACACCGGCCAGAGTCTAGACGGGGGGAGAGCAGGTGAAATAGAAAATCAAACGAACCACACGTAATACATAACATAATAAAGAACATTTATCTGCATGTCAAGATAAATAGAGGGTGTACAACAGTTAGTCAAACCAATGACGATACGTGATAGAGTGAGCAAGTAATATATAAAAATGTGCTTACCGAAAGAAGACATCCGATAATTAAATAATTCTTAGAAAAAACGACTACGTGTGGGCCAATGAATTCAGTCTTGCCTTAAGAAGATAAATCGTGAGAACGGATCCCAAGTAGAGAGATCACAACGGGTCATACCTATATAACTGGGTACCCGAACACTAAAATTTCAGACGACCTGGGACTAGCGATTGCAACGCACACTCCACGCCGGTGGATCCTCTATTTTTCTACTTATAACATCTCTCCGGGACTGAGTCTATTTTTCAAGTATTTAATTTGGACTTAGTCGATTTTTGTAGTATTTTATATTTTGGACTTAGAATAATTTATATTATTTTAAGTTCTGTTAATCATTTAATAATTATTATGAACGTTAATAAAAATAATATATTTCATTGACGAAAAATTTGTGTTTGACTTCAATTATTTCAATTAACTTCAAAACACTGTTGGTGATCGAGTACCCTTCTGAGGTTCAAGGGCACGCGCCCAACAATAAGAAACATTTTTATTTTTGAAGATTATTAAATATAATTATTTTAAAATTGTTTATTTGATATATATCAATAATATATATATATATATATATATATATATATATATAATATTATATATTATACATTTTTAATTCAATAATGTTTTTATTAAATATTGAAATAAATATTATGTGTATATTTTTTTAATTCAAAAATAAATGTTAATTGTAATGTATACTTTTGACAAAAATGTGTTATTTATTTTGTAATTTTGAAGTTAGAATTCATTATTTATAAAATATTAGTGATTATGACGATGCATTGTTGACAAATATACTTAGATTGTATCAGGATATGGATCATTGGTAGGGTTAATATCTTCAATGACTAATACTCATGCAAGTATAATTGTACCACAAAAAGCGTGTCTATTTCCATTTTTTTTCGATTTTCAAATCGGTTTTTTGGAAAAATGGCACATTCGAGATTAAAATTTAAAACGCTATAATTTTATTTTTTTTTTTGTGAATATTAAAAAACAAATTGAGGGTTTTCATTTAAAATTTAAAAGTTGATGCATTTATTTCATAATTTAAAAGAATCATCAAAATCATACAAAAATCAGAATTTGAAAAAGTATACTAGGGAAAGAGAAATCTGCAATGTTCCATACTTTTCGAGAATGCTGTATAACATATACTATAAGTAAATGGTTTTTTTTAAATTCGGTAGGTACATGTGCCAATTAGAACCTAAAAATCGAACACTCATAGTGTGGTTTTTCTAACATCCTGTACGTTCATCTGTCCTTACAATTTTATTCCTTGACGTGGTTACTAATATCTATATATTTAAAAATTTAGGTTTTAGGATTCCCATACATTATATTAGGCTAAAAAAATAATTTTAAAAGTTTTTATAGAATTGAAGTTTATTGTTTTTAATAATAAACAAGTTAATTAAAAAATACATATAGAAACTGGGAATAAAGCATGCTCACAGGATGAGTTTTCTTAACTTGTTTCTTTAAGAATAAAACAACTACTGGATGAAAATCTCTCTTTAAAAAACCGTCTAGAACTATCTAAAAAGCTCTTTACTCTGAAACTCCTTCTACATGAAAAGTTGTTTCTAAAATAAAAATAAAAATCATTACAGTAAAATGAAAAACATTCATCCATATGCAGATAGTGGAAGTGGGTCCATCGTCCCTTCGGTTTTATGACTGCAGAATAGTGTATTATTATTATTTTAAATTTGGAAGCAAAGATAAATCATTGAATTAAAAAAACGATTCTGAGCAAAGTACAGTATAATATTATAATAAGTTAAATTAAAAAGATAACCATAACGACTTTATTTATAATTTTGTTATTTCATCTATATTTATAAAATATTTTCAATATAAAAGGTAGATTTTTTTTACATTTAAGGAAGCTACAGGAAAATTTGAAATATTACCTCTTCAAAGTATCACCTAGAACTAAATTTGTAACAAAAATCCTCTTTACTTTAAAACTTTTAGTCGACTCCTATTCTACTAAAGAAAATGTATACTGCAGATATCATCTTAAAACCAATACAGTCCTAGCTTCTCTTTAATTCCAATAAGAAATGATTATTATCAATGACTTAAAAAATTATAATATTTGATATTCCGACATATATCAATACTAGAATGAATAAATTAGTCAAGAAGTCAAATATTTTATTAATGCATTATTAATAAACAGTTTATTTTATAAAGACATCTTGAAGGTGACCTCAGTATTTAGCGCAGATAATCTTTCAATCTTAAGATATACATTACTTTTTTATGGGGTTATGTATAGAAAATTTTAAGGAAAATTAAAATGTAACATTTATTTTAATTTATTTTTAAAGTAATTTAAAAATATTCCAGTGTCAATGCCATTTTTTATTGCTGTGTAATTACAATATTTTTCTAAATCGATTTAAAAGCTATAAATAATTGTAGAACTTTGAAAAGTTAGATTTTAAATTTAAAAACAGATTTTAATTTGTGAGCTATTACTTTTTAGGAATCGATCAAGGTATTTTTCTTTAACGTTAAAGACTGAAATATGATCAATGTTTTTAATGAAAAATAATATGACCAACAAAAAAAAACTTTTTTATAATCGAAATCTGACTTTCCATAGTCCCACAGTTTTTCTAGCTTTTAGGTTATTATTTACACTAAATTTACGACATCTTAAGCTCATATTACTCATTACATGTTATTTAATATTTCTCGTATTTTGAATTTGAACTCAACAATGTTTTATGTGAAGGAAATTAATATAAAACTTTTCCCTTTAATATCCTCAAGGATGAAAATCAACCGATTCTGCTGGTCATTAATAATGTCTTCGTTCATAAACATAACGTAATTGGAAACAATTGTCTTATGTTAATCGCAATTATTCTGGCACTATGAGAAATCGACAAAAAATACAATATACAAAATACAAGGAATAATAGGTATATCTAGGATTGGTCAAATTATTTGGCCTGCAGTAACCACCATTTTCACTTGATTTGGCAGCATATATTTATTTATTTATTTATTATTATTATTTTTTTTTTGTGAGAATTTTATTGATGAGGAATATCATATATTGATCTCCTGCACAATAAAATATAATAATTTTTATAGTCTTTTCGACTATAAAAAACTCAAAACTCAATAAAAATAATTCGAATTCCAATGAAAATTTAGTCTTGCGTAATGAATAATATGTGTTCAGGATTGGAAGAATCTCTTTATTGAAATCGAGAATGTCATTTTCAAACAAACAAAAATAGAAATAATCTTGCTTACTAATCAAGTAATCACTGGATCAAATAATTTTCTCATTATTAAAATTTTTATTCTTATTAGAAATTATTGCAAATTACAGTCGTCCAATTTTCTTCACTTTTTTTAACAAAGATACATGGTTTCATAAATATGTGTCAACATCTCATAACACCTATATTATTATAAACGTCTTAATATAGCTATTTTTTTTAGCTAATATTTCTATTAGATTTGTATATAACTATAAAAAATCTAATACCTACTTGGAAGTCCACTTTTGTTGGCCCGTTTCATCGTCATAATGACCATTTTTAAGAATCTGTAAAAAATATATGAAAATGTATACTTCATTAAAAACGATACCATTTTTTTTAAGATTGTCAATATTACCGTGTTCTTTTTAAATAAATACAAACATGAAAAATGTTTACAGTGTCAAACATGTTATATGTTGTCAGCAAACAACATGTTCACTGAACATAAACGAATTCAATTTTCAAGTACACGTACCAGTGAACAATGCTGAGATGGTATATATTTTATTGGATATAAAATTTCAATATGACTAATGACTTACAATCGTTAGTTTTTCCGCCGTACCATACATATTATATATATATATATTCGAAAGCATTAAAATGTATTATTGACTTTTTTACTATTATTATTCTCGAGAAATAACCTCGAAAAATATCCATATTATTTTTATTTCACTTCGGTGTGTAAAAGTACTTCAGTAGGTATATAAAGATTTAGTAAATTTTAAGTTTTAGTTCATATTTCTTAATACGATATACATACTCACATTATATTTTCACGAGAGGGACAAATCCTTTGCAACCCGACAACATCACGGGCCGAGGGATTGCTGTGTCTAATCCCTTTTCAAGTTTCGACGAACATTACAAGAGCTACTTATATATTATATTCGCATGCAGTTAAACGCAAATTTGTATCCGCGATTTTATCTCGAAATATAACGTCAACGTGACACCGTCGGAAAACTTTGAACGTGTGCCATTATAACATTAATATGTATATGAGACTGGCTATATTATATAGGTAACATGTATTTACATACGATTACTGGTATATAAAACCTATACCATGGTTGTGGCCATATAATTTCCCAAAACTCATTAATTGTGGGTTTGGAATATAGTTTATTATTTTTTCACAAAGGATTTTCCGATATATAATTATTATTAAATATATTTTTTTCTACTCTGTCCTTTATAATAATGTTTGCATGTACTATTCCATATTTGACGACTTAGGTAGTATTTTGTAATGTATAATTAATAAATTTAAATTAGTAATTTAATTTAGTAATTAAAAACTATATACTAAAAAAAAAACATTGAAAAATAACTAGAGCCACAAATTGTTCATTCTGTGTAAAAGAACTGCTCCGTTGAGAAGTTGGGAACTTCGCGTCAAAAAACTTTCATGTACTTCAAAACTTTATTTTATACAGTGTCAGTAAAAGGTATCCAATACTTATATAATATCACCTTGTAGAATATCTAAACCAGTTGCAATTGATTTCATTACCTAAAAAAAAATTTAAATACAAATACAAATTATAAAGAACTATATAGGTTTAGTGTACATACTTTACAATATTCATTCAAAAAGTTGACATCATGTGGCTTTGACAAACATGGTATTTGTATATCAATACAAATTTTATCTACTTTTTCAATATGTTTGGAAATTAAACTTATAGCATCATAAAATGCATTCCATCTATAAAAATGATCAATGTAAATTAAATACTTGATACAAAATTATTTTTCATTTATTGAAGATAATATAATATTTACTATTTATAATCAATTGTAATAGTAATAATAATAATAATTATACTATACCGTATATCATTTGGTGTAATCAAATATCGACCTAAAATATTCTTTATTTGGTCACCAATTAAAGAACTTTGATTTTGCTTATTGAATAACAATTGACATTTTGAAAACACTCTGTGACTAATAGCATTAAATGGTCGATTTTGTTTTTGGAAATTTTGAGTATCTGTTGTAGCAAGTAAGTTTAAGATATGCGCAGCACATTGATATGTGTAGGAAGTCTAAAATTCAATCTTTCAACTGTACTTAAAATCTCAAAAATATTTTGGTTTTAAATAATTGGTTCATCAATTATTATTTCACAGTTATTTTCATCTTCTTCTTCAATGACGCCAAAAACTCTAAATATAAATTAGAATAAAACATTCATTTTTTTCTCTAATACAATTTTTAATTTATTAAGTGACTATTTTTATAAACTTTTTTTTAATTTTAAAAGCATTTTTTAATTATTTTACCTAAAAGCTTTAGCAAAATTACTAGCATTGTCAGTTATAATATGTGTAACTTTAGATGCAATTTTAAATTAATTTAAAACATTTTCAATAATATCGGCCAGTTTATCATAAGTATGTCTACCAAATATTCTTCTGCAATCTAAAGCATTAGACTTGCGCTCTAAATTATTCACATCTAGCCAGTGTACAGTAAAACAAATAAAATCTCTATAACAACTTAAATAACATTATATATTAAGATTTAATATCAATATAAATCTTAAATTATAAGTTAAATATCAATTACTAAGCTAGATGTAGTGTGAACACTAGATATAATTATTTACAGTAAATCATTAAAATAATAATTAATTTAAACAATAAAAAGTATAATTGCCGTCGAAATGCTGTCCAACAATCACATGTGATACATACATATTTAACTTTAGACAATGTACTTATCATATCATCATTCATAGTTTGAAAGTTTTCATCTATTTTCCTCATTAATGATCTTCTAGATGCTGGTATCAAGTTAGTAACAACTTAACAATATTTTATAAACGATGAATGTTCAATAAAACTAAAAGGTGATACTGTTCCTACAATCAGCTCCATATTCGCTTTATCGAACTCAGCTTGGCTTAATTTAGGTTTTGATGTAACTGTTTGATTAATTACTTCATTCAGAGTAGGTTGTACTAAATTTTGACCATCGTTAAAGCTCTCATTTAAATTTTTTAGTTTTATTTTTTTACAATGAATATTAAAAGTATTTCATTTACTTGAATGTACACTCTGTAAAAACAATTAGTAATTAATAAAGGGTATCTAAAAATTTAAGTTATCAATAGTTATTAATTAAAAGTATAAACTATATGCAGTTTTACGAGGGTACATAGCTAAATTGTTTTTTAATTTTTTTACTATACGTACCTAACTCCTATACCTATATTATAATAAAATACTCAATATAACCTATTATAGGTATATAGGTAGGTATCTATAATATAATAGGTACCTATAATAGGTACAGCCGGTACAGGTACCTACCATTTTAATCATATATTACATAGGTACCTATATTTTATAATCTGCAATTACTCTTTAATTGAATTAATTAATTACTACTTAATTAATTAATCGACTTACTTTTATGTGTGATCTTAAATTTGAATAAGACGTTTGAGATGTCAAAATTCTTTTACGAGGTACACACAATAAACAATCGAATTTTATATTTTTGTACGTGTTTTTTCCAATTTGTTTAAAAAAACTCGCTAAGTTGAGGCCAATTTAGGCAAACATTCACATCGATATCTTCTGATTCACTCATTTTAAATTAAATTAAATTAAAAACACTTAATACACAGGTGGTAAAGAATAAAAATACGCAGTTACACAAGGCAAAATAAAATATAATAGTCCGGCGCGGTTGGACAATCAGAGTTGGGAAATACCCATATAGCAATCTCAAATCAAGATAACAAATAATAATACATGAACATAATCGGTGTTGTAATTTGATAATAATATTATGAGAACTGTATATACTTTTTTTTGAAACCGTTTAAAGGTTAGGTTAGGTTTAAAGATGATATTCCACTGCGGTCGTGTTCGCGTATTTTGTATCGAGCGTATGAAATTACGTTTCCCGATTGGTCAATTCATGTTATAGACCAATTTATACCACAGGTTACCGTAAAGTTGAAATATTTCAACTCGATCAGCGTATGGTTACAGCGTTTACTGCGTGCCCATACTAGATTCTGTGATAATACTATATTATATTATATTATATTATGGTAATAATTTTAAATTTATCAGTTTATTGTATATACTCGTAATATAGTAGGTATATACCTAATATTTTATTATTTTCTTAATTAAACATTTATATGATAATAAAATAATAAATACTATTATTATTATTATATCATATTATACTATCAATATCATAATATGACAATGCAATTAACTATACCAAATATATTATACCACACTAGGCTTCTAGAACCACGAATAACGTCGCACGCGAACACGCAGTACGCGACACGGCAGCAGTGAAATAGCGCCTTAAACGTTTGAAACCGTGCTCATAATCACGGTTTAAAATATATATTTTAAACCGTGATTATGAGTATACCATGTTATGATAAATTATTTTATACCGCATTCTTATCATATATTAGGCTTCAGCGGCAATTTGAAATTGTGTGCATAATCATACTTTATAAATTACGTGATTTTAATAATTTTGTACTTTAAGAATAGGGTTTATTAAATACAACTTTTTTCGAATTTGAAAAAATAACTAGTTAAGTTACTCAATAATTACGTAAAAAAATACAACTAGTTAAGTTACTCAGTTACTATACAAACAAAGTAACTAGTTAAGTTAGAAGTTACTGAAAAAAGTAACTTCTAACTTTCTAACTAGTTAGTGCCCAGCCTTGTGTCCAACCCATCTCAATCGGTTCACCCTCATTTTGTCAACTATCGAAGCTACTCCTATACTACCTCTTAAATACTCTTCCTTATTTTGTCCTCTCTAGTCAACTATATTAACTTATTATAAGTATATAAGTTTATTTCTATAACTATGACATTTAGCTTAAAAATGAATATTACTTAAATTGTAGAACGTAAAAGTCTCTATAATTAATAATATTTAAAGTTCAATTTAATTAATATTTTATCAATAATAAATAAAAAATGTATATTTATAACATATTCCATAAACAAATATATCATCATGAATTTAGTTGCAAAATAATTTTATAATTTTCTTCCATAATAGTGTGTACCTATTGATAAAAAAATATTAGGAAATTATAAGAATACCGAACCAAAGATGAATGTAATAATCTTTTCTATACACCATAATATGCGATTGAATATTCCAGGAAGTATAATATTCACAAAGAAATGTAAATATGTTTACTGCTCATTATAATTCACAATATAGTTTAAATGTAGGTGTACCTATTATATTATTAAAACCTAAAAGAATTTTCAATATTTTAGATTTTTTATTGTACAAAACATTTTCAATACAATTCTATAAAAATCTATAAAAATTATATATTGGGTTCACGTTAGTACCTATTATGATGTATTTTGTTTTAGTAAAACCTTTTTCAAGTACAATCTTTCTATATAAGTAAAAAAAATTATGTAATAAAATTAAATTAAAAATTATAAAATAAAATCAATTGAAAATGTGAAGGAATGGGGTATGTAAATGTAATAAAATATAAAATCTCAACATTTGCGAGACCGTTAAGAATTGAATTCGTGTTATAATAAGGTAAACCAACTTTTGTACGACAATAATGACCTCTCTCAGTGTACGCACATTCGTTGACTCAATCGTGAAAGTGATTTTTCAAGGAAAACAAGAAACCTCATCCCATTTAATTTCTCCGTGTATCGTGTACCATATATTGATCCGATGTGCACGATCGTATAGACTATAGATTATTGCATTCTCGACAACAAGAGAATTTTTTTCTGCTATATATATTATATTAATAGGAAACGGACTTTATTATAATAAAAAAGCCAAAATATGTACATAAATATGTATCTATTTTTATTGAAATATGGAAAAAAAAATTCAAAATATGTAAACATCGAAAAAATGTATTGAATTAGTATTGAAAATTACAAAAAAAAAAATATATACATTTTATAAATATAAATATTAAATAAAAGTAATACAAATAATGTAGGTACATTATAAAACTATGCGTATTATTCCGGAATAAAGCAATGAGAAAAACATATTGTTGTTTGCAAATAAAAAATTGCGACGGTTTGGTCGAAGAATACTCTTGTATTGACTAAAAGACCGTTCCACGTCAACAGATGTGATAGGGGCGTAATTCATATTTACTATATCAGAAGGAGTGAATTCGATGTCCAGAGATCCTTGTTGATTTTTTCCTATTAAAATATCTCTGATGATTTTTATAGTTTTAAATCCAGAATTTTTTTCAATTATATTGGCAAATTTCTTTTTAACTATTTCTCCCATGTGCCCTTGAGTTTTTTCGAATTTGTCTGTAACTTTTTCTACAATGCTCATATTTTCTATCAAAGACATGTTTTTGGTTTCCAATTGTTTAATTGTCTGAAACAAAAAACAAAAATTTGCAGAAATGTATGTCAAGTTGTTTTTTAAATTGATATTTTGCATCAGTGAATTTGCTTTTTCAATAGCTGCGGCTGATTCAGTATCAAAATTTGAAATAACATTTTTAATTTGTCAAAATGATCGCAATAGTATTGGACGGCTTCAAGCCACTTTTAGACCAAGTAGATAATGTTTATCGTCGTTAAAAATCAATGAAAAAATCAAAAATTACTAAAATACCTATGTACTTATTTCCTAAATATTTAAAAATATGTACCTATTTGTACCAAAATATGTAAAATAAATTTGGGTTTATTTCAATTAGAATGATCTAAATCGTACACATTTTTTATCAAATTTAAAATATCTCATTCCAATAAAAATATGCATTTACAATAATAACCGTTCCCTATATGTATATTAAATATTAATAATCATTACAAAACGTATCCTTGATTAATGTGTGTACATAAATAGAAGCTATATATATAAATATTATCTGTATATAAAAAAAAAAATCAGCTTTTTCAAGAATTTAAAAAATTATTATTTAGAACAGTTTTACGAAAAACAAAAATCAAATACAATTTAAACATGTTGAAATGTCCCTTTGGCCTTTTAAAATCATTTTACAATTAATAATCCAGAAGAAATCGTGTTTTTGTACATCATTGGTTGGTATTGTGGCATATTGATACCAAATTAAAGAAAAATCCTTCGATATCACCTGTGTTTTGTCAGAGGATATCTATTGGATACTTATTATTTACCTGTAATCATAAATTGTTTAATATTCAACAGCTCATAATTAAACAAATAGAACCTTTACGTCTGGTATCAGTGCAGAGTTTCATCCCTCACTTGGATCTATTAATTGCCTATTCATATTTTTAATTTTCAATTTTTTTTATTCTTTTTTTAATATTTAAATAAAATTAAAAACTATATTTTTCAATACTGAGCTCGTAACAACTAACAAGTGATATTGCCAAACTAAAGAGTAATTTTCACCACAACTATAGGGCAATGCTCCAAAATGTATAAAGTTAGAGATTGTAATAAATTAGAGCCAAAATTAAAAATCGAATGTACTATAAATACGAGTATTATTTACTTGATTATAGTGGATTGAATTCGGGTGAAAATTACACTCGCTACTACAGAATAAATGATATATTTTTTATCACAAATCAATAAACTCTCGCAATATTTAAGATATGTTAATACCGTTTAAACTTTAAAATGTATTGAAATTATTTTAATTATTATTTTGAGCCTAATATTACAGAAAGGCCAGCAAATGATGAAATAGAAATGAAAAACCAATTGAAACTATAAAAATCCGTTCAAAACGAGTGAAAACTCAACAAAATACTCGTAATGAACATGTCGAATTTAATGTCAAAAACTGTAGAATATTGAATGGTCTATGATGATAGGACGTAATTATAACATTTTCTCTAGTCGTCAAAAAACCTAGCTCCGTCTCTGGTTAGTGGTTATTGTTAATTTAGGTTCCAGTGCATATGTATATAAGGTTTATGGATAATAAATATTTATGTAGGCAGTATATTATTATCTGGCAATTCACCTAAAAGCTACATTTCTCATTTTTCCTATATATAGGTACCTTTTCACCCGTTTTATGTTAGATAAATTTAAATAAAATTCACAGTTGAGATAAATCCTTACAATTAAGCCTTGATATTTTTTAATTCAATTTGATCCAATTTATATATTTATGTCGTTCTTGTTTTGCCGTCCCAATAAATTTGCCCGTAACAGTTCTAAAAAATTGAATTATCTATGTTTCAATTTTTTGACGTCCCGATTTGTGCTATACATTACCTATGGTGACCAGACGTACTTATTTTCGTAGGACTGTACTCTTTTTTATTGCATTGTCCTAGTGCCCATAACAATATTGTTAAGTACATGAAATTGTATTCCTTTTATAAAAATATTACCGGTTAATACATATATTTTATTATATAGCATGATTGAATTATTTATATTTTATGGTTCGACCTAATGCCTATCAGTATAATAAGATAATATTTTGCTACTTTCGTATAATAATATTATAGTACATTATTATGTACCTACCTACTGTATTACTGTGTAGGTACTATTCGTATATCACCTTTAAAAATTTATTCATTTTCAATGTATTCAATGTTTCAGAATATTTTCATCATAAAGACACCAATAGTGTATTCGACCTGTATCTATAGGAGGAAGGGTGCGAAACAGATGTTTTTATATGTACCTATATCATACACATTATATTATCTTTTTAATGCAGAATCGAAATTTTTTTTACAGTTAATTGCTTATTTTACGAGTGATGGGTGAGGGTGTCCATCTGCAATCGACAACCTCAAACACGCACTCGAAAGATACACCCCTAATAAGTTGACCTTATAATGAAATTATTTCAAATATTCAGTTTTTTCTAGGGAAAATAAATATAAACAATAGAGTAATTATGTAAAAAAAAAAATTGCGTTGATGGAAATGGACTATGAGCTATGAGAAATCTTGTAAAATAATTTACACATATTAACCAATCCACTCAAGAGGGACGAGTTTTTTTTTTTTGTAATAAAGGAGGATACATTTTAAAACGTACTTTTTTTTGGATTATTATATCTGGTCACCATACTTATACCTATACAGTATACAGTATATTTCTACTATCCTTTAATTATTTTAAGGAGTATCTACACATAGTTTAACAAAGACATTGATAATAATTATTATTATTTGAGCCGAGAACGAATAATTCAAACAACGCGTGATGGGAGGGGAGAGGTTACTTTCGTCGGTCTGTCGTCACGGACTTATCGGAAGATCATTTTTTCTTTTGCGTGCGCGAAAGAAAAACACTCGCTTTAGTCGATGATGTTTGCAGTTTTCTCGTTTATTTTGTTGTTTGCGTACGACTGAGTTTTGCATTAAAGTACAAATTTATCCTATGCGGATTCGTACATTACACAGTTTTTATTGTTTTTCAGGAAAACTTTTCGAAATAAAAATCTCGCCTAACAGAATTCGCAGCGGAACGAACGGAGCGCTCCGGCGGAGGCATACCCTCCACCGTTTCCGACCACCCGCCGAGCGTAATAGTCGTCGGCCGTCGCCGTCCTGGGCGAGCGGGACAACGACCATAGTGGACTGTGGTGGTGCCGTGGGTGGGGGCGTGGAGAATGATCGTTGGCCGGAGAAGTGGAAAGGTCGCGGCGACTCGAAGACGGCCGCTGCGTGCGACACGGCTGCGTTCAACAGTCGTCAGTCCATCAGTCGTCAAACAGTCGGTGGCATCTCACGTCGTGCGATCATATCGCCGTCACTACAACGATTTGCCACGTTTTCAAAAACAAATAACCAAACGGCACGTCCGTCCGTATAAAAGATTTATTTTTTATTTTTACAAAAACCGTTTTTTTTTTTTTACTCACTATTTATCTCTAACGTCCAACGTCACATATACCTATATACAGACATCGCGACACGACACCATGATGTCCAGTTGGTTACGCGTGTCCGTTGTGTGCGCCGTGGTCGCATTGGTGGCCGCCGACCAACAGCAGTCCAACCAGGTGGAGACGCTGCCCAACGGTCTGAAAATCGAATACGTGTACACGCTGGAAGGATGCGACCCGAAGTCCAAGATAAACGACATGCTTACCATGCACTACACCGGCAAACTGGTGGACGGCACCAAATTCGATTCTAGGTAAGTGCTCGAGACGTATACAATAATATATAGATATTAGATATATCTGGTAATATACGCACACAGTTCGTTCCCGAGAGGATATTTATTTTTCATGTACTTTGCTGAATTTCGAAAAATAAAATACAAAAATAAAACAATTTAAAAATATATTCATGTATGTACAATTTTACTGCAATTGAAGAAACATTTAATTTTTGCTTCAAATATATAATTATTGTTCGGCCAAGATCAATTTTAAAATATGAACATAATATCTCCAAATCGTACAATTATTTTAAAGGCATTTTTGGTGCGAAAGATTAACGTTTTAAAAACATTTTATAAATAATAAATCAAAAAAGTTTTTCAAATAATTTTCAACAATAATTTTTCAGTAAATTTTACTTTATTTTGACATCTGGAAGTAAACCGAGCTGTATTGTTTAAAAATGTTCTGTCTTTGTATCGAAATAAAAGCACATTATATTGCCAACTGTATTTTGACCTTTTTGAGAATGACTATTTGGATATAATTCGTTTTTTGCCCGTAGGTTTTTCATATCTGTGGAAAACACTTATGGACAATTGTATATACAAATTAAGGATAATTATTGTGCATTATGTTCTGTATACTTAGTGATAAGGTAACTAACTGTTCGAATGAAGGAATAATCAAGGACAATATATTTGTCAAAAAAAGTTCCAATAAAAATAATGAAGTCCAGTGTTATAACTTGTAATGTGTATTAAAATATTTTTAATACTATTATTAGATTTAAATAATTGTTTTTGTTATTTATATAAGTTTATCTAAAACAAAAAACAATGAATTAAAACTAATTTTTATATTTGTAATCTAACAGCTGGAAAATCTATAAATAATTCTGATCATAGAATAAGTATTTGATGAGTTTTCAACAAGTATGAATCGATTAAATAAGTATTTATAATATATTTTACTTAAAAATATATAAAATTATAAAAATGAAAAACACTAAAGATTACATATATAAAATATATTAAAGTATATTTCAAAGGTGTTTTCCAAGTACTTTTTACGACAAATAAGTTCAATTTGATTTGGTTCCATCACAAAAACCAGAATTCGCATATATATCAATAGCATATCATATTATTCATTGCTTATTTATTGACGTACTTATTCATTATACAATCATACATTTATCAAATATACTGACTATAATATAATGAATGTATCTATTCTATATACGTATACAGAGTGACAGAGCGTAGCGAACACGTCATGTGTTTAATGTATTTTAGTGGCAGTCAGTGTATCCGTTATCAACAGGCGTTCACTTTACAGATTAAAATTCTAATTAAAAAAAAAAAGAAAAACATTAGTTTCATCGTTTGTTGATTATACACTATATTATAAATAACGATATGGATATATGTTACATATCTACCTATATTATTATTATAATACAACGAACTGATGATGTGTAACACGGTACCTATATACATAGTATACTTGAAAAAAACGATTTGAAACCGGTTTCTCAGAATATAGGAGTACACATTTTACCAAACTCGAAATTCTTGAAAATATAATATTCCGAGACAGTGTAATAATTTATTATAATATATATACACAACACGTGTCTGTCGAACATGTAACCGAATGTAAAGGTAGTATTCCCGAACATAACAGCACATAAATATAGTACCTAATACATAATATAATGTTATATAATTATTATGTTGTCACATTTTTTTTTTTTATAAGTACCTATAACATTTAAAATGTACTTTTGACCAAAAATTAAACCAAATACTTTTTTGGTATTTAAATTTAAAATACATTCTCGCTAGCCCAAAGAAACTAATAGTTATGGAATTTTTATATTTTAAATCTAAGTAATAAACATAAATTCAAGTTTGGAGTAAGTACTGAATAGATATACTATTATTATGTAGTCAGTTCTCAAAAATACTAATCAATTTTTAAAAATGTAGTAATAAAACTTTATTATTATTTATAAGATTTATCTTTTTGTTAATATTTGTAGTAAACTTTTTTAAAACACTAAAAATGATTGGTGATTTCTTATTAGTTATTAAAGTTTTTATAGATTCTTAATTTTTACAATTATTAATGGAATTAATGGATTTTTGGTTATTTAAATAAAAATATTTTGCAACTGCATGAAAAACATTATTAATCATAAATACAAGCATGACATTTAAAGGACGAGTTTTTAATTTAATGTTTCTTTTTTATATTGTTTATATATTGCTCATATATATGTATAAACCTACACAACCAAAATTCAGAAAACTAATATATTATAGTGTATGTCGATATATAGTATATACAACACATATATATATATATATAAACTATAATTAAACAGGTAAAAAATCAAAGAAAAAAATCTGTCATTAATTTTGAATAGATTTTCTGTCTTCCGTACACCACTACTATTATACACGATAGAACCTCAATATCTCGGAACACCTCAGTAAACTGTAAATTAATAGTTTTTTTCCCCCAATTCCCATCACGCGTTGACGCTATCCTTTTTAGCTCAATCTCTCTCTCTTTCTCTCTGTCCTAGGGGACAACTGTGGAAATTATTTAACCAGTTTTATACACAGAGTGTTCCAAATGGCTTAACAATATAATGTCTAATTAAAAAAATAACATCATATAGGTATACACGTGAACGACAAACGTATAATAAAAAAACTTAAATCCAACAAAAATCTTATTAAATCCGATTATACAAGGTTAAAAAAATACTCAAACTTATAGAATAATTTTTATTTTTATATTAATAAATTATGATGATTCAATTTTATTTTTTGATAGATCTATTAACTTTTACTGAAAATATAACGGTCTAGATTTGGTTTCTTGTAAAATCAAAAATTATAAACATTTTTCTAGTTCATAGCTCTTTATTAACCCCCTCCAAAAAAAAAAAAAAATGAAAACATATGCCTATCAATATTAAAAAAACATAGATCGATATTTTTAAAAGACGTTATGCTGATCTTTCTAAAGTCCGTTATTATACAAGATTTTATGATCCAATAAATCATTAGGTTATGGAAATTTTAAAATTGAACGATTAATTCTACGTACACTGAATTAATTTGGTGCAGAATGAAAATTATGAAAAATGATTAAACAAAATCTCAGCGAAACTCAGTAGTGTAATATAGCCCAGTTTCTATTTGTAAAAAACTAATGTAGGTATTGTAATATGTTTGGTATACAATGTACTACTCTAAGAGTGCCGGGGGAAAAAAATGCCACGCAGTTCTCCATCGATAGTGGCAATTCGAAAAAAAAAAGGTATAAATACACTACTATATTTATTACTGTCAATATTGTAGTTCGGTAAATGAACCTTATATTATAATTTAAGTATTAGGAGATAACTTTTAACTATTATAACTAAATTGTATGATATAAAAATCTCAAAACCTATATAATTGCTACATATATTAATCCCGCATTTTTATGTATAACTAAAAAATGTAAAAGTATATATACGTGGTAAAAATTCGAGGATCTACAGGACCATTATTTCCAGAATTATGAGGAATAATGTAATCGATTTTAACGAACGTATACGTTTTCCCATCGATTTTTACTTCACGTGATAAATCTATACTAGGAAAATCGAAAAACTACCGGCTCTATTAAGTGTCAACTATATAACATTTAATATAGAAAAAGTGTAAGTTGAGAGCAATACCTATTTCTAAATTGTAAAAACAAAAAATTTACTCAGAATCTAAAATTCAAATGTTTACTTCATCCACGCGTAATCTATTTTATATAGGTATGCTGTAAGTATTTATGTTGCCTTAATGGATTAACTTTACAAAAATGTCGAATAAAATGTTTTTGCATAATTTTATTATAACAATATAATATGTTAGTAATAACACCTTAGTGGTTTTGAATAATTTATATTTATACAATTTGATATATTTATGATTTAATATCTATAGGCATTCGGAGGCGGAATAAACGATATAGGTATAGGTATTATAACGTCTATACAACTGTACAATATCTCAAATGCTAGTGAAAATATTGTTTTTATAGGTATGGTTGCTTGAATTTATCTCGACTCGGAATCATTATTATGCAAAAGCTTAACTCGAATCGCATTGATATTATTTTCAAGCCTTTGATCCTGTCATCTTACATTCGAACAAGTTAAATAAGAACCTTTCACAGATTTTGAATGAAAAATGCATATTTGTATATATGTATTTAGATACATGATATATGTCTTATGAATACACAAGTATATTTTACTCGATCTCAATTATCTTTCGGATTGTTTCTACTCGTATGTACATGACTTTTAAACATATCCGTTTACATTATTTATTCTTGTTTATATCATATAATATATATTAATATAATGCATCTTAGTGAATACTTAATCTTCAAAACATTTTTTCGTTTTACATATACATACCCATTATAGTATACCCAATTATATACACATTTATTGACGATAACCAGCTCTGTAACGTTAGTTTTCAATATTTCACTCGATACTATAACCGCAGTAATTGTATCTATTAAAAATAATTTCAATACAAATAATTAATGTTAATGGCTATACAGTACGAGGTTTAGTGATAGAGAGGGTAAACAAAAAGTTCATTGAAGATCCGAAAGCTTCAATAATGAAATCTGTCACCAAGTTTATAGAGTCGCGCGAGCGGAACGTAAAAGAACAATGAGCCGTAATATCGTGACATTAAGTTCTCTGCAATATATATATTTGTATACGAGAAAAACCTTTTAGCGACAATATGTATTCTCGTATTTTCACATAAAATATAATGCACGCAGTGTAGTTATTGAAAATAAGATTTTCGAAATAATAAAAAAAAACAATTTTTCGTGAAATTTTAATATTTCATTCTTCCACTGCATGCACTAGCTATAACCGATTAATCATAATACCTATATAACATTATATATACTTACACATATATGTGCGTTTAGTATTTTGTAATTTTTTCCAAAGAGAAGGAAAACCGTATATTTTTTATTTTTTTAACTGAGCTTATAAGATCCGGCTCAGGAATATATATAAAGCCGGTGTAAATCATTTATCACGAAGTCTATACGCACACGTTAGTTCGGAAAGAGAGTAGTACATAATATATAATAAATATATATGTAGTCTTGTATGTGCCGTTAAAAAAGTCCAGGTAATCGGTTCTCATTTTCATTGAGAAACGTATATATATAGCATATATAGCAATGGGACTGAATGATAAATGTCCACATTTCGTGACAACTAAATATCGCCAAAACATACACATATAAGTGACGCAAATCTATTTCAATGACACATTACATCGAGAAAATCATCAATTTTTTCGCGAACTAAAATGCCAAAATAAATCGACTAAATATTGTTTCCGACATCCAAAAAAATATGCATCTATATTATCAATTTAAAAAAAAAAAATTATACTCAACTTTAAATTTGTTTTATATATATATATATAAACCATATTTTGATATTGAAATGAATACCAATTCGCATCATTGTTGAACGAGTTACTATGTAAAAAATTCAAAGGTCTCAAATATTTGTAAATAATATAAATTAATATTGATTTTAAAACTTCTATTCTGAACGATTTAAAAATACTACGAGTTTGAACTTTAATTTAATTAGGTAGGTATTTATTTATTTATTCATTAAAAAAATTTTAATTTTCAAAAAAACTTTAGATTTTCATTAGAAAATTATATAGTTAGATCTGTTATTAGGATGGGCTAAATTAACGATTAAATTAACTAGCTAAAAGTCAAGTTAATTCTATCTTTTTTTTTTAAATAGTTAAGTGTTAACATTTAATTAATTACTGACCTAACTCATTAAAGTTGACTTTTATCCAATATTGTACTTATTTTATACGTAGAAAAATTAATTATCTTTATAATATAATGACGCAATAAGAATTAATTACTGACAAAAATGGATACCTATTTAAAATAATAATTAGTTGAATAATACGTTTCATTTTTCAATGTCTAAAAACTTTTTGATATTTTTGTAAATATATTTTGAACGAACAAACATTTACTCGTAGATTTTTTAACTAAATAATTTGATAAGTTAACAATTCACCAAAATAAGTAGTTAAGTTAAAAAGTTAACAATAACTTACCTTTAACTTATTAAAGAGTTGATGCCTATCGTATATATATAATATATATCAACCGATCGTTCTAAAACGTAAAATTTATTTTTATAATAATCGTAGTAATTTAACTAATATATTCGTATATAGACAACATATATAATATAAAAACATTTTAAATCAAGACCGCCCGATATACACCTTATCGTCCAGAGGTTTCCAAACTTTACATACTATATATAAGTATAAAACCAACGCAGATAAAAATATTATTACTTTTCAAAATTATTAAATAAAATTTACATTTTTCGCTTACTGAAAATTTTTGTTTGAAAACTACTATTTTATCATATAAATGCCTCATTTTGGTAATCTTCTGTATACCTATATACCTACATCGAAACCGTTTCACTTCCATCGTAATCGATCGTTTTTATATTGTTAGGTACCTACTGCAAGTCCATAATCTATACACGCTGGTTAAAATGTCTTAACGTATTTTATATACGATAGTCTAATGATTATTTTAATTATATATATATATATATATAAAATATACATTATAGATATGTATATTAAGTGTGTCATTCCGTCACTCGAGTCCGAAAAGTTGTAGACTACAAAAATCGTATGAAAAATCTTTATATATATATATAAGTATAAGTATAAGTAAAATTTAAATTCATGAAATTTGAAACATATTATTTCGACGGTAAAAAAAAATTAAAAAATGTGCACTTCTAATCACAAAAATAAATGTGTGCAAATCCAATCAATTGCATTGTGGTCTATATACGTGACTAAAATAATATATTATACAATGTAGGTAGGTAGATCGTTAACACTGTATATGTTAAACGAAAATAGCACATGGTGGTTTTAACCGAAAATCAAATAAAAAGAGAGGTAACGAAGTCTTAGCAAAATACTCTTCATACAGTGTCTCCACCTTTATAATAATATTATATTATGTTATGTACAGCATTTTATCGCCAACTATTCAAGCCACATATTTGCGCTGACGAGGCATCAATTATTTAAATTGTGGATATATAATGCAAGTACAGCTAAAATCCAATTCAAATATTTAGCCATATAATGACAATACTTAAATGTTCTGGTATTTTATATTGTTACGGAAGAAAAAAAAAATTAAAATATGAATATTTTGCCTTTTTATTTTTTGAATTCATGATGATCCATTACTATTTTATGATTCACACTTCCATACTATTATTACCTCTGAATAATAAGGCAGAATAAACCTCTGCAGCAGTATTCTACTCAAACTTCGCAAACATAAAAAAAAGATTTCAATCTATAGTGTAAGTATATATTGTTTACACCATTGACCAAACATTTGATAGAAAAAATCTTTTTCATAACATAAAAAATACGATAAAAAAAATGATTTTCCAACCACCTATATTGCAATTTGCACGCAATTGTATGTGATTATATTTTTCACGTTTTTATTTTCTTATTGGAACGGGTCTATACATACATATATATATATATATATATTCCCCCAGAATGATGCAATGTTGAAAAAAACCATAACCGTTTTTAAATGCGCTGAAGATGTATTCTCTATAGTATCCCCCGAGAGTTAAGAGGGTTGTTATTACGTAGCTGTAATATAACCAGCTCTGGTGCAGTTTTATGAATATTTTACGAGTCTCTTGATTAGAACATATTATATTATATATAAAAATTTAGCGATTTTCATTTAATATCGTGATGACATTAAAAAATATACCAGAAGAAAAGTTATTTGACCATAACATGTTTAAGCTCTTTATGTAGCTAGTATAAAAAAAATTTCTTTATCAAAGGTTAAAAAGCCGATTGTCTGCGATTCGGATTGCCATGAGATTTATTCGTTTTTATCTTTTCGTACATATAGGCCTTACGCTTGATTTTTTTTTTTGCAACGGCAAAGTAAAAGAAAAATAAATGCGTACATATACCTATTTTGGCCGAGGGGAATAAAACAACCCGTCACTATCAAACTCGAGCCTTTACACGGAGTTCACCATTAACTTAAAGTCTAGTAAACCAGAAACCGAATTTTTCGATTAACCTGCCGCAAGAACGTCGACGGGGGCCGTACGAATTATGGTTTCATCCTGAAGGATTTATATCAAGTGCCATGTACGTGTACACGGTACACTATATACATTCATTCGGTATATATGGTTTTTTCCCCTGAATATTTTATGAATGACAAGCAAAAAGATACGTCTTTATTGACCAAATGTCCAAACGTATGATATTCGTTCGATTATTTGAATTGTGCTGTAGTAGATTTTCTGATGAGTTTTCTAAAGAAATAATTGTCTATTCGACCATAGATATTAGATACATATCATATTATATATTAACTAAATTGACTGTTTAACTGTCAATAAAAATTAGATAACATCTGAATATTAAAAATGGGTGTTACTCCCATTTCCTATTATCACGTTTTTATTTTAAATATAATGATAACAATTAGAATATATACGTGGAGTAAAGTTTAAACGATAACACGGGAGTTTTTCTTCCACGATAGGTATTCCTTTTTTTGTTTGTTTCAATTCAAATAGGAGATTATGTTAATTGTTATATATGACGAAAATAATGTCTAGTATTTTCTCTAGAATAAAAATAAATGTTTATATTTTTCGAAGATAATCCGATCGATTACATGCAAAGATTCTAAACAGAACACTGCTGTAAAAGTGATCGTTGATTTTCCGTATTCTATAGCAACCCGATCGCATTTTAAAAAGCTCGAATCACGCACGCCAAGATAATAATATGTATCTATCTATATTGTATTTATAATGTAGGTATATTAGTTATATACACGACAAAAATAATAACATATAACATTCGATTATATTATAATATAATATATAATTATATCTATATAATAAACGTTATTCTACCAAAAATAGTAGAGGAAAAAATAATAAAAACCAATTGATTTAAAATTAATATTATTACAGTTTGATAGAAAAATCGTATTTAAAAATAACTATAAATTCAATAAAAACGTATATTTATTTGTACACTTTTGTCATATTACTTTAGGTATATTATAATACACAAGAAATATATTTTTATTATTTTATACTTGATTTTTTTCGGATTTTTTTACATGTGGGTAGGTATAGTTTGAGAAATATTGATATAATTTTAAAACATTTTTTTTAATTCCTCTTACTTTCTAGATATCCAATACAGTATTTTAATTTAGCCGATATACATTATACATATTAGGACCTCAAACTTTATACAATATTAATAAATTATTATGCATTTTTTTTTTCAATTACCTATTATAATAATGATAATAATAATAACCAGCTTATATCAAATATTATGATATCTGTTAAAATATAGTTAGCAATATTCTATATATATTTTATTTCACTATTACTTTAAAGGTTCTCTGCAATAATTTACTCACAGATCTCATACCTACATAAAGCTGGTTGAGGTTTTTTTCACTATTCGTATATATTGTATTATTGATTTTGCACTCCCTGTATATAATATAGTCCATGATTTTGCACGAATCCACTCAAAACCTCTCAAAAATATACACACACACACACACACACATATATATAAATACTACTATAGATATACAAAGGTAAAACGCAAGTATAAAAATCAGTCACGTTACTTATATTTGATATCATACTTCGTTGCCGAGTGTCCAAATGGGAAAAATGTACTTACCCATGTATGTTTTTATATTATTTTCTAATATTACAATATGATTGAGACAATCGCATGACGTGAAAATATTGAAATAATAAATTAAAATATATTTTAATAATATATATTATCAAAATATAATACTAGCAATTTTTTAACAAAATTATGTACTTACCTATATTAATAGTTATAATCATTATTTAACTGCTCTAGAACGGTCTGCAATGTTTGAAAACAAACCGATTTATACACATTATTCCGTTTTTTCCCATGTCGAGGTTTTTTATATTTTAACACGAAAAGTTATGTAACGGCGACGCGATGCTATTAAGCTTTCCAACAAAAGCGACCACATGGAGATTAGATCCTGACGCGGATAAAATTAAGGTCTGAAAGGTCATTTGAATTTTAAATGATGTAAAGTGTGGATGAGAAAAGGCGCTTTTGAAAAATAATTACAACCCTTTCCGAGCCTTTTTTTTAAATTTTTGTTTTCAACGTAATAATAATGACAAAAAAAATAAACAGGACTCCGCGTCGTGTTTTTCTCCGCGATAATTTGTTTTTCATTTTCAGGCGCATACAAAGATACTGTTTTTTTTTTTTTTTTTTTTTTTATATACATACTGGTATTACCGGTTTTATGCTCACCGTACACTTAAGTCTTTGACCGACCATTATATATGATCGATTCCATACAATTATTACACACATCAGACAGCCAAGTTCATTTTTCCAACTTAAAAATATACCTATAAGTCAAATAACGGATGTTTAATGATAGCTGTTATCGGAATGTTCCGATTATTCGGACAATATAATAGCCGTAAATGCACATCTAGTTCGTAGGTAATATTATAGATATGTACTTGTAAATTTACCCAAAACAGCACCTTAATCTTTCCAAAATATAAGTGTACGAGTATATATAAACATCGAAAGTCAAAAACAATATTTTTTTTTACCTACGTTTGATAAAATTATTTCCTAGTCTTGTATTCATATCATATAGAAAGCAGCACACGATAATGTCCGCAGAAGTCTGCGAGTTTTTTCAACCATATTATCGTGTTACGACCTATTAAAGTTAGCGAATAATATACCTATACCTGCCTAATATAATATATATTATGTATTTTTACGTAAGGTTAAACACGCG
This sequence comes from Pemphigus obesinymphae, assembly GCA_025469235.1. Taxonomy (NCBI): domain Eukaryota; kingdom Metazoa; phylum Arthropoda; class Insecta; order Hemiptera; family Aphididae; genus Pemphigus; species Pemphigus obesinymphae. The sequence continues at coordinate 24,956 of JAIPRL010001614.1, forward strand.
ATGTAGTATAATGAATAAAATATTAAATTATATAATATTAATAAAATGTTAGTAATAATATAAATTATACTGTTATTAAATTAAAAATCTCAGGAATCGAAACGTTTTAGGGCTTTTGGGCTTAATTCCTAAATGTGTAAATTTTTGTATCGAAGCCTTTTTTTTCCGCTTATTTACGTGAGACACACATGCCTCTACGTGAATCATAAATAGTTTCTTCGGGATAGTCATGTCATAGTGATCTATGTTATCTAATAACCTAATAATAAAAAAATGGTCTTCAACTCAATTTTTCACCCCCCCCCCCCAAAAAAAAAAAAAAATTAAATGCTAGAGCCGCCACTGTACTGAACAAACAAAAATTAGAAAACACTATTTGGTAGGTACTCGACTTTTTAAAACAATATGGCGGTAGTAGGTATAGGTATGTATTATACCGATACATTAAACTAAAATTACACATTATACATTTCTATACAACTGTTTATAAAATAAATTGTGACAAAATTGTCAAAATCATTATATCACGTGTACCTATTTTATTACAATCTACGAAAAAACAAGATCGGCAAAATACGTCTTGAGTATTATGTTGCTATCAATATTACGTTGGTAATATTATAAACCCGTAACAAACTCAAAAATTCAGTAAAAAAAATTTTCGCAACAGGCGTCAAATTAAAATAATAACATTTTACCGACAAATGACAATTCGCTGACTTATAGTGTATATAAAAAGAATCTTATTACGTACACTAAAAACGACATGTGTGTGTCCATTAATGAAAATAAAAATGATAAAAAAATATGGCAGATTGAATGTTAAAACTTAAAAACACTCTAATGGACAATTTTAAAATACCACAACATAAACTTCTTTCAATGTATAATAGCTAGCCAGCGGATTATTGAAAACAATAAAACTAGTGTAACTATATACAAAAATAAGAAGTAAGTACTTATATAAGAAGAAATATGAGAACTAAATAGGTTAAAATAACAGTTTGAATAAGAGTATAAACTATTATTTGGACGACAATTGTGCACAAATTTTAAAACCAAAAATTATGACTGTATTAATAATATATATATATTGTATAAAAAGTGTTGTCGTTTGAATTTTAAAAATCCTATAGGTGTCACCACGATAGAACCCTTTCAAATTATCTTATAAGTCGACAAATTATTAAAGACAACGGTAATAACTTTCTTTAATTTATTAAATCGATGGCGTAAAAAAAAACCGATGGAAATTGTGTCGATGTAAAAATTTGAATATATATCGACGTAAACTATATGAACATACCTAAAACCATCAACATACTAACGTGTACTTACCTACTATAGAAAATATACTAATTATAACCGACTGAAAACGATAGTGTGTCGAATACTAAAATAATGTATACCTAAAATTGAGTAAAAGTGTTGGAAAATTGTATTTATACGAGTTTAAAAATTGTACAATTTATTTCAATTATAAATACAATGTGCAACATATTAATATATAATATTCTAGACTTCAATCAACGTTAATATACACATATAAACTTGTATAAAATATAATACCTGTATTCATGTATTTTGAATTTCTGAAATAATTTCTTCCGTTGTAATTAGATACTATATAACATCAAACAAATCCCACGGGACATTGTTCGTGCGACAGTGAACACTGTTATACATACATATATACCATAACAATATACATTTTTCCCCCATAAGAAAACTTTCGGCTACTTTTATTGTCTTTTTTCTCTCGTATTCCTACGTAAAATATGAACGGCATAAATTAATATTATTATTTTTTTATCAAATGACATATTATTATTTTATCTTAAGTAAATAGTATTTTTTACCCCATGCCAGTTTAAAGATTACATAATGTTATATACCTACTCTTAGAAATTCTTATAGATATAATGCATGTGTCAACTACAGAACAAACAAAATGGGCATGCAGATCTTTCCTCCAGCCGAAATGTGTTTCCTAAGCAAATCCCTAAATGTAACAAAACCACATACACACATACGAGTATATATTATAGTTATATAGGTAATCTATTTTTATGAGAATTTAACCACATGATATACACAGATATGGAAACATATCATAAACATTATCACGAATATATGGAAACAATGGAATAAGTAATATGTTTAGTCGGTAGGTATATAATTATTGTTTCAGAAAACCAAAAATATAATTTTGAATGTAAAATAAACATTTTTATTTTACAATTAAGTTTTTATATTATAATATTTATACTCTCAAACAATCTCAAAAATCAAAATCACCAATATTGTTGGAACGTGTTTTTAAACATTCTAAACGTAGATTTAAATGTATAAAATATGGGATAGGTGGATAACTGGATAATATGAATAAATTTCATAAAGAAAGAAAACAAGGCCAATATATTTTTGATATTATAAAACAACGTTGGTATTCGTAACAGGTAATTATATATAATATACTTTCCAAGTATACATTTCATATTATACGTACCTATACATTTTTATTTTCACAAGATTAAACTCAATCTCACATTTAGTAAAAATAATTGAAATTTCAAATTAAACATATATTATGTGAAACCTTAAGACTCCAGATTTTTACAGTAAGTACCAATATAAATTTAATCGGATTTCTATATATTATGATGAAAACATATTATAGAATCTGCAAAAATCTGTAACATACAATATTAATCCGGTCAAAATAACTATTTAATATTTGATTGTTATTATATATGCGTTCATTTATGAACGGCATTAATATGCGGCCTTTATAATTTGTTTTACTAATTTATTTATCGGATTATTTATTATACCCGGTATCGTTCGAGAAAAGGTCACACTGACATAATAATATGTATAATGAGCTACTAAATATACGTATATATCCACATAGAAATTAAACGCAGTATTGATTGCAGAAGAGATTGGAAAATTAAAATGAATTTACGTTAATTATAGATAAACATTATATTGTACCTATACCTATAGAATATTATATTATACATATGTATATACCTATACGCGAAAAATTAATTTTAATAGATTTGCAGCACGTGTAATTTGTTAGTGTATATAATCTATTATCACGATAAAAGTACGATAAAAATGATATCCGGAAACTAAAAGGAAGTACTTCAAAATGACAATATACAAAATTGTATTGACCTCGCAGTACTCGACAATATATTATATTATATCTACATTATACCCGATGTTATACCTATATTATAAACACTAAACAAGCGTATATTTATAAATATTTATGAGTATTAAGCGTTTTCTTTTGAGTATCAATACAACAACAAGAGTGGTTTAAATTTTTTTTTTCGAAATTATATACATATAATATATATATATATATATATATATACTCGTATATTCCACAAAACATGTATTTATGCAAGCCCTGCGGTTCAACACCATATCTGGTTAATAAAGTTTTAGGGACGGTACTGTGTTTCAAAAATAAACGTATTTAATGTGCACTGTGTAAGAGACACACATGCTCACGTTTCGTTTTAGTCGATATCTGTTTTAATAAATATGCATAAAACATGCTGTAGTTATGTGTATATAAAAATACTAAAACAGGGCGGTTTTTAGTTAATAAAAACTTTTTATTTATAATAATGTACGTTATACTCATACATACGCCATGCGATCTATATTATATGAATATAGTGCTGTTTTAAATTTAGGGATACTTCGCATTCATTACCCGCGATTTTTTATTTCAGCAATTCAGCGCTACCAATTGATTGAGCGGAAAAAGAATCAAGACAAAATTTCAAACAATTTCCAAGTAAATAATCGAGATCTACATAAGACTTTTCGATATTTTCTTTAAATCCTCAATCGAAGTTACTTTTGAATCTTTATATATTATAATTGAATAACAAAAAAATATTATAGAAATAGAATCAAAATCCCTAAATATTTCCACTATAAAAGTATGTATATAATACTATTAGTTACATATTACGTATTATAATTATGATTCATGATCCATGGATAAAAGTAAAATTATACATGGTCTAGGATAGGTAAAGGACACGGCCCAAGCTAATCTATATAATATTATGTTTATCAAAAAACTAGAAGAAATATATTATAGGTACTATTATAATAATAATCAACAAAAACCATATTATTGGATTATATATATTGCAAAATCATTTTCTAAACCTGCCAACTCCCCAATCATTATATTATATACAAATAAAACAATTTAACAGAATACCACATATCATATAATATATTAATTATTATAATATTTACAGAAAATAGCAGGTAAAACCATCAGAATCTAATGTCGTTTAATCGTAATTTATATTTGTTTAAAATTTTTTAATAACAAAAATCAAAAATTATATATTTTTAATATTTTATATTTTACAAAAATTACTATGAAATAATATATTGCTGCACATAATATTGTACCTACTTTTTTTGAAAGGCTATCAAAATCAGGATGATAAAAACAAATAACAAAATATTTTATGAACATTTTTTTCTAAAAATTATCAATATTATTCAAGGAAAATAATTGTTGTTCAGTTAATATCAAATCAAGAAACAATCCTATATGTCAAATTTTTTGTGAAAAAACTTCAGAACGGAAATTGATAATATAAAAAATACACAAAATGGTTTTATCCTATTAATTTTATTAATACCTACACTCAATTGGAATTAATTATTCCTAAAATTATGTTATTAAAAAAATTAGGATTTTGATAGTTCCTAAAAATTATACATACAAAAAAAAAAATATGTATACCTACTACGTTATATTATCGTTAATAAAAAAATCGTCAGTTCCATATTTATAAAATTAAAGCTAAATTATCTTTTAAAAAGTTCCGTCAATACAAACTTTATACTTTTATTAGTGGTTGTGATATTTGCTAATAATATATATTACCTATTGTTCCCGTGTTTCGTTTCTTCCACCTTTTAAATAATTTACATAGGTCCTTCCAAAATGACCTTATATTATCTACAAGTACCTATATAGTATTCATTATAATTTATTTTTGGCTTTTTACTTCAATGCAGTTATTACGTTCATTCTTTTAGTCTGGACTCAGACAAAGTATACATAGAAACTCTAAATATCGACAATAAAAAATATTTAAATATTTAGCGTGGGTAAAAATGACCGGAAGAATACTATAATATACTTATACTATATTGGTATATTATATAATTTTTTTCACGTTTTTGCAAAAATAATAAACGAGAAAATTATAATAAGGAAAAGAACTGTATCACGAGTCCGTTTTATTTTATACCGGAACAACTTTCAGCGTGTAACGGGATTCGACAACATTCAAATCGTTATAGGTACCAATGTACCATAATATATTTGCGGACTTATGTAATTCCACGTGTACACATATTATATTATTTATACACAGGTACACCTCGTGGTAGTATAATAATATACGGTACAAACATAGAATAAGTCAAGTTAGAATATGGACATTCTCAGTGGTGTATTTACAACTCTTATTTTTATTTTATTTTTTTGGTGGGGGGGGGGGTATTATTATAATCATATAAACTTACACCAAGTTTCATCACTACAATATATTATTTTCTATAAGTTATTGCCTAAAATCCATAGTTATGGTTTTAGGTCCACTAATTTACTAACATGTATCAGTTTGCGCCACTAGAGAAAAATAAGCTGATACCACTTTACATTTAATTATATAGTTTTTTTGTTTAATTTATGCTATTAATAACTATATTTTTACAAATTTTAATTTTAATACTATTATAGTCAAAAAATATATTCAAATAAAAGTAGATATAATAAGTATGCAAGTATACAAACAGTATATTATAGAATAAAATAAAGTTTTCTATTTTTGCTAGTTAAATTTTCAATCACTTTAACAGCAATTAGACTATTTCCTACCTCCTCCCGAAAACCTCATTTCAATCTGAGGTCACTGGACAGAAATATTTCGAGTTAGCTTTAAAACGAATCACACTGTATAAATAAAGATAGTGCCGTTTTAAAAATTATTTAATGCAAGCTATAATACAGATTCACAATTTATAATGAAAAAATATTGAATAGTAAATAAATAATAAATAATGATAAATTAGTAGATAAATAAGGGATTTTAAACTTTAAGCAGTATAAGCAAAATTAATAAACTAAAATTTATGTCTATATTCACAGTCGATATAAGTAAATATTAGCTTAATTTAATATTTTTGTGCTCTAGTCTATAGTTGCAATATACATATTAGAAATATTATTAAATGTATAAATAAACTTTACTGAATAATTCTATCAACTATACTTTCATGCTGTATGGTGTAAATTGTAACACTTACCTTACTTTTGTCAATTCTTTTAAAATAAAAATCAACAGCTTTTATCTTTTTTTTTCATGGGCTACATTGCTTCCATTTTTTGATCAAACAATTTCCATTAATATTAAATATATTTACAAGATACCGTACCACACTGCAGTCTTACTGTGGTAACTACTAAATATTTAAAGTAATAATTACAATAAAAATAATAAACAAAGTAATATTTTAGTAATTTTGATAATAATACTCTTACCTCCATGGCTCTTATTGTATGTATCAGCTGTGCTTACCTTTGACAAAAAATGTACAAATTAAAGTGTATCCACTCATAAATTAAATGAATTAATTTAAATATTATTATTTCACAATATCTACTTAACATTATTATCAACTGTCGAAACGTGTCAACATATTTACTACCTAGTATTACTCATTGAATCTTGACAAATTAAAATTTTCTATTTAAACGATTTAAAATAACCACAAAAAAAGCTCCCGGGGGAGACTCTGTGCACCCTCCCCCCGTAAATATGCCACTGCGCTGTCGGGTAGACCAAAAAATATGTCAACATTTTAAAAATATAGCTAGAATAGGTAGTAATTAGTAAATGTTCAGATTTATATTTCTTTTTCTTCTATTTCGCCTTCTCTCCCAACTATTTGGGGTCGGCAAAAATTGTGTAATTTCATTAGTTAGATTATTATCTACATAGCGTTTCATTTTATCTCGCAAAATCTAACAAAATAGTACATAAAACCGAAAATTCGTTGTAAAGAAAGACACACTGCCTGGAGTCTAGGCCCTAGACTGAGTTATACGTTTTCAAAATGTCAAACCTATACATTTTTTAGGTGGCCATATAAGAACGTGTATAATTTCTTATCAGTGCGTCTGTTTGGATTAAACTTATTTCTCAGTATAAATACGTAGGACGTTTTTGAATAGATTATATAGGTATAAATATAAGCTCAAAATCGATGTGAGAAATCAGACTTGGCTGTAACAACATAGTACAGTAAATAGTCGGAGGGGGACGTTAATTTACTATCTGCCAAATTCAAAATCAAATGGTTAGAGTACAAAAAAAAATACTGGCTATATGTTGTAATACCTCCACTGGGACAGGTTAGATCACAATAGTACTTTCACCGTTCGTACTTTCCAAACCGGATGACGTGTTGATAATCTTCACTTCCGAATAAATTCTCCTCGTCCCGCGGTGTAAATTTTCCCTTAATCGCGTGGGTGATCGTTTTAGAACAATAACAATGATAACAATCGAGAACTATTTTTAACATGCATTGCGGATTTCCAAGTGTGTAAAAGTGCATAATATAATAGAGATTTTTTCTGTATTTAGCTATAATTATTAAATTTAATTACTTACTTACTTACGTATAAAAAAAAATAAAATAAACTGTTCTTTTCATAATAATAATAATAATAATATGGTTTTTATGATGAAAAAAAATATCTAATATATTAGTATGTATAAAAAAATCGAAATACGTTAAATTCAGTGTCTGATGAAGGATATGGAGCTATAGCCCAGTCTTTAAAAGGACGCTACACACTCGTTTTTGAACGGGTTGTGTATTTTTAAGACATTTTTAAAAATGTAAAAATATAACAATTGAAAAATATTTAAATGAATTTTAAAAGTAATTAAAAATTTATGCCGAGTCAGCATTACTTTTTATTGTTGTGTAATCACAATTTTTGTCTTAAAAATCATATTTACGCAAATTTTTTAAAAGGGTTTTTAAATTTATTTTAGAGCAAAAACATCTATTATCAAATCAATTATAAATAATACATTTTGAAGTAAACCTCATTTTGATTTTTTAATTTGTTAGTTTAAAAATAGTAACACTAAAGGTATAAAATGTTAATTGTGTTTACTTTTAAATTTTAATAACTGGTGTTTTTTATAAGTAAATTAAAATAACCAACGGGGTTCACTCCAAAATTATGTACTCTATTGAATCGCCCTAAGTGTAGCGTCCTCATAATATGTTTATTATGTCACATAACGAATTTTTTTAAATGTATAAACTATTCGATTTATACTCTAATATTTACATAAAGTATACACATACATCACATTTTTAGCATTATCGAAGAAAATATAATTAAATAATACAGGTATCAAATTTTAATTAAATTAAGTACTGAATTATTGAATTAAAAAAAAAAAAATTTAATTAAGTACTTAATTTAAATAATCTTAACTATAATAGGTTGATTGTAATTCAATTTAGTATACTATGTATAGTATGTATCATAAAATGATAGGTCTTATATAATAGTCTTTATGAATACGCACTTAAAAAAGTATAAATTTACATATTAACTCCACTCATTAATAAAATAATGTGCCGTGTTAATAATTAATACAGATTTATTATATGAACACCAATGTTATTTTTAAGTATTATTATATGTTTTAAAATTAAAAAATTTTGAATAAAATTACTTAAAAAGTTACTTACTAATAAAAGGTAATTTGCATAAATCTTTTATGAAGAGGGCTACAGTTTTTTATTACCTATTAATTTAAAGCTTAATTCAATGCATCGACATATTTTATTTGAAATGTTTCACATGGTGGTATTCCCAATTTTAATTTTTTAAAGCATATTTTTTTCCTTTTCTAGAAATATCTACTTTTTTAGCCGAATACAAAATATAATACCAAAATCTAACTTATAAATAATTTTTTTTATTACTTTGTTATTTCATCAATAAAAATGCAATATACAGGTATAGTTCAATCTAAATGTATTTATTAGTTTATTTTTCAAATTTTTTCAACAATAAATGTTTTTTCTTTGTAATAAGAACATTTCTGATATTTTAGGGAATTAAAATCTGAGTTTAAATTATTTTCATATAATCTAATATATATTTAGGTTTAGGTTTAGGTACTTGATAAAAAAAATTATTGTTAATTATTAATATAATATAAATTACTATTATTTTGCAAAATAAGCCTCTACTTCTAATTTCCTAAATATTTTTCTGAAAAATCGTATATGCGCTTATACCAATGTCTTACATAATATTATACAAAATGTATTGAATATTTAACCAAACAGTTCAATTATTAATACGTTCTAAGCATTTAAATTTCGAATGAACCGGAGTAGTGCAATAAAAATTCATTGGGTATATTTTATATACATATATATATATATATATGCTATCCACTCACGTTTCTATATATATATATATATAGCATATAATGCTTCTAAATAATAAATTATCTGTTTGATGTTCGATATTTACGTTTAACGCGTTAAAAAATATATTCTACTTCGGGAATTAAAAATAAAAATCTGAAAGTACCAGTTCAAAAAAAATTATCAAACTCAAAATATGACGAAGATTAAAAACAATCGTGTGCGATTTAGGGGGGGGGGGAAATACACATCCCCCATCACTGGAAAGTAGTCGGCAAAAAAGTTGATGACCTATTTTTTTCTTTTCTATACTTAATTACCACATTTTAAAGTATTTCGGAATTTAGTCTATAAATTAGAAATTGTTCGGAATGTGTTGAAAGCCTTCTTTTTTTACTTATTTACCTTTTTTGAAAAATAATTTCGGAATATTCGGCTATGTTGGCTTTGGTCAAAATATAGTCGGTAAATTAAAAAAACAACCCCCCCCCCCAAAAAAAAAAAAATATGTCTTCGGATCGCCCCTAAGAACAATATATTATAGTATTATACATTTAAGGACTACAAAAACATATAGATATAGTAGGTATATTATAATATATTATATATATTTATATATTATGTATATATTAGGTACTTATTATAATCACTTCAAATTTCAAATAGAAAATCAACAAAAATACGAGCGTTATCAATTATCTAGAAATTGTCTATTGAAAAAAACCACTCACTATAAATAATATGTTGTGTTTAATGTCTATATTATGTATTATGTATACTACAGTACGGCCTTTTGAACATTGCTTATCTATATAATATATACTGTGATTAATGATTATATTATATTGTATATATAAATAAACACAAAGTAGGTACCTACTTTAGATACAATGTTGGTACTACATGAAAAGTTCGTTTGTTTTTATACACAAAAATCAAGTTTTCTGGATTATTTAACGATTATAACAAAATATAAATATGATAAATCACAAATGACTATATGTATTATAATAATATAGAAATAGCAAAAATATTATTTTAAAATTGCTTTCGTGTACTTTCAACATCACAATATTTCGATACTGATATATTGTTAAATAGACATTAGACATTTATTAGACATTCATATTGCATGCACAGTTTTCGCATGTGCGTTCCACTAATAATAAGTGATGCATAGTATTTGGGTTCCGGCATTTTTTGACTTACAAAAAATAAATCTCACAATTTATCCTCATACGGCCAGGATTTAGAGTGATCCTTACAAGAGAAACCAATATAACTTATAAGTTGTATCGCACATTTATATCCTGTATTCGATTAGAATTTTATGAAAATGTTTCCATATCATCAATAATATTGTAGATACGACCAAATTGAGTCTGGGTATTTGAATAATATCTGTAAAATATAAAGAAAAATCTTGCTTTATAAACAAAATCATATAATAATAATAAAATATAATAATATTTCTACGAGAATTGGTAATTCATCTATATAATTTTTCGAACTCGCACGGTAAAATAATATAGTAGTTACTCAAATTAGTATTAGATTACTTAACTATTAGGATATTTTATTGACTCATATATAAGTATATATATTTTATATTGGGTTAGATTACATTTAGGATATTTCTTCTTTTTCAGTCTCATAAATTTTCACGTTGTCATGCAATTTTCACACTCATCGTCCGTAATAAAAATATACAAAACAATTAAAATCTACTCATCTTTTGTTATAGAATATTATTTTCCATATAAATATATTAATTTTTATAAAATGATTATACTTACTTAATTAAATTGATTTGAATTTATATTTTTTTACGAGCCAATAAAAATATTAAATATTTATGTATCCATCTTATTGAATCCCTACCACGAAATCCCTTTCCAGTCCAAAACTATCAACCTCGCAATTTTCATCATGCGTCCGATTAATTATCGAAACATCGCTTCGCGCACTATTGATTTTTATTAATAATATTATATTCATTTTGTATTTTCCCACGCCAACATTCCCATATTTCTACGATGTTATTATTATCGCCGTTCCAATAACAATTTCTACATTGATGAATATATTATTATTATTTATGATTTCGGAAACTTTTCGACTGTGAAAACAAAGTTAAATAAACAATTATTGCCAAATATATACCTACCAATGACATACTTGTAAAAAAACATCATCGCTCATTGTACATATAATTAATTATTTTAAATATATTATCATTAAATGTATAAAACACCATTGTAAATTGTGATGTTATGTAAAAATTATTGACTTACAATTTGATATGCACAGTATATGTTATCTATGTTAATTTTATTTTCGAAAAACCATATTACAGAAAAATATGTAATTATTTTCGAACTAAATCTGTGTGAAGACAAAATATAAAACTATAAATAAACAACTGAGTAACTTTATTCTATGTACAACTAAGTATTCAAAAATATATAGAGGTATTTAAAACAATTTTCAAGTTTGTAAAAACTGCATACGGCCGATACTTCATTGAATTAATTTACAATGAACATGTCACATAATTACGTCACTAAATAATAAATAATGTGAAATCACGGTTTTTTTTTTAATAAAAATTAATAAACTATAGCCCATAGGTAACCATAGAGTATATGATTTCATGCATGTTATGATTTAAGCACAATTGCAGTTTTATAAATTAGTCACAATGTCACTATATAGAACAGAAAAACTTTGTAGTATTCCTAGTATAAAAGTCATAATAAACTTTTAAAAGTTTTGTTTAAAAAATAATTTCAGAATTTTTTTTTTGTAAATTACTTATTTCTAGTTTTATTAAAAAAAAAATTAATATTAACAATATTTCACAAAGAAAATCTGCATTATTACGACCTTTTATTTTTCTTTCTTGTACTTTCTTATACTTTCTTATAATTACGAAAGTTACGAAGGTTAAAAATTATCGCAGGAAGTTGATTATTTAGCTGAATAACATTTTTTACACGATATTTCCACTCCCCAACGACTTAAAATCAGTATATTTTATACGCGTTTCCATATATATAAATCATATTCCGGTCGAAATTAAATTATATAAATTAACCACACTATACGATTTTAACATTAATTAAAAACAAAATTACGATATGGAAAAAAAACAATATTTGTTTGTAATTTAATACACTGCAAAATCGAAATAAAAACGCTTTGCAAAAATAAAAAATATTTATGAAAAATTTTATACACATTGCGATTGACTTGTTATACTTTATAGGCGTAACAGTATTCTTATAATAACGTTTATGTGACCGCATCGATAACGTTATTGATTGATTTCGTTCGATTTGTAATTCACAAACAACAATCGGCCTACAATACTGTTGATAACGTTACCTATAACGGTTTCGAACGATTGTTTTAATAATATACGTACTTATATAGTTGGTAGGTAGTTACTAGTTGCTTATAATTGCATAATAAATAATATAAACACCGATGTAAAATGTCAACGTTATCGTTATGACACGACTATTAAGTACATATCATTATTTTGGAATTATTCAAGTCGTGTATTATACTGTTTAATATATTTTTTAATGAAAGTTTAATTTAATCCCCATATTTATATTGTTAATTTAGACGAGCAGTAATCTGTTATTTTAGATTAGGAGAGTTTAGATTATGTTTGGTATGTTCTGAAAATTGGTTTTTACCTAATAATTATTATTACCCAGCTATAATAAAACTGTGTCAACATAATATAATGCAAATATAGACTTCTTCACCGCCGTATATTATACGTCATGTCATACAAAACAATATAAAACGCAACCTAAAATATTGCTATCGGTGTACGTTTCGGTGGAAAATAATTATACAGGTATATAATATTTCAGCATAGTTATCATTTATTCCCACAAAAAGGTGTGATGTTGAACAAGTTTTTATTTTATTGTGAAAACACTTGTGTGTTTAAAAGGTTAAAACAAAGAATGTTTATGCATAAAAATAAAAAGTAAAAAAATCTTTTCAATTATGTAATATCCACGGGGTCACTCGGCTTGTAGTACTAACAATTTACAGCAGTATATATATTATATTCATACCCTTCTTAATGAGGGGAAAACAAAAATGAAAGACCAGCGACTCGTTTTAAAAGCTGTCAGACGCTTTTCATTGAAAATATTATCAAGTTTCCATATAATGGGGCCCGGTTTGAAACGTAAACATTATTTTCAATAGGTGTTTAAACGATGAAAAAAAAAATAAAACCCACCGACGATATTATTATTTTTTATATTTTTTAACCACGTCGTAATGATTAGTAATTAGTGCAAACCCGTATGGAAAAGAAAAAAGATAAAAAAAAAAAAATAGTAGGCATACCGATTAACCGACCTATTTCCTTATCGAGTCGTTTGTGCATAATAATTAGTGTCGATTGTAACATGCGATTGGGTCTTAATAATAGTTATATAATACTTACGTCCTGTTTGACGTAAAAATGTTTATACCTGCCTATATAAAGAAAATGTATTATTCGGATATAAAAAAAAAAATGTTTACTGGGATGTAAATTCCGCGTCGATAACTAAGTGTATATGTGTATATCAATATAATTATATAATATGATTGTCTAAAAAAATTACAAAATTTCTTACGAGTTTCAAACACTGTATACTAAATACTTATAATATAACGTATATGCATATTATTTCGCATAATATAAACTTAACACAACGAAATGTGAAGTATTTATAAATTTTTATAAAAAGTTTAACAACATTTTTTTTAAATTTAAAGTTTATATAGTTTATACACACATTCTTAATATTGTTAAAACATTATAAATTTAAATAATTGGTAATCGATATCGGTAATCGAATTGGTAGTCATGATAATAAAAAAAAATATATAATATTATAAAGTTACAACTTATAAGTTAAAATGTGTTAATCAGATCATATAAATACAAGATAATTTTAGAAAATATAGTATTTATTCATTTTATTGTATACGAGTATACATATATTATATTATATATCCGGGTTAAGGGAATAAATAAAAAACACTATACTTTCGGGAAACTAAAAAAAAACTATCAAAAACATCCAAAAGTTAAATTTTTTTATCAACATACAATGTTTATTGTTGTTTCATGCCAATCGATATGGATTATTTAAATCTACAAAATTTGTAATAAAAAAAAAATATTCAAATTGACATTTATATTCCCTTTTACCCAGGTACCGTCCATATATTAAGTATACTGTATATTTTGAACGATAATAATTATGGATGAATTGTGCATAGATAAATAGGGTAGTAAAATACTAAACCTACTTAACCTACCTAACCTAACCTACTGTCATTGTCTACGCAATTTTGCTGCCTATAATATTACCAAAATTCGTAGATAGAAAATAAATGAGATAATATAACTTTCATATAATATAATACTGATAGGCAATATAACTTCCCATGTAATTTTGACTGAAAAAATGCAGTCCATATAGTTTATATTTTCGTTTTTTTTTTTTTTTTTCAAATATTTAACATAAACATCGCCTAGGTATTTTAATTGACGTGGCCTACAACTCATTCCACATACCTGTATGGCTGATATGACGAACATATTACTACACATATTATTATGTAGAAGTCTGGCGAAAATTTACTTCATATCTGGCTTCTTGTCCCAATTGAACAACTATATACTAACTTGTATCCTATATGGGATCCGTATACTGGACTGTTTTTATTTTTCGTTTTTGATACTACTGTATATAATATGGTCCTGTGGAATGAAATACAAATTATATGTTATATGACGTGCTTTCCGTTCACATACATAATATATAGGTAGAAAACTTAACGAGTCGTTCTCGTGCCGTTGACATATCCAGCCGACACCGCTATACCCTTGTATACTGCAGGACTTTGAGTTTTTGTCCGTCAGTATATATAGAGTTTGGGCGGTGATTAACGGTCCGTTTATATTCGTTTTTCAAGTGTGTGTGCGTGTATTTGTGTGCAGTGTGCACATAAGTACATGTATCTGTGTGCAAGTTTACGTATGTTAGCGTATGTGTGTTTGTGCAATGTTGCCAAGGGATTTGCGCGAATTTCCGACCCGGTTAGCGGTTACGGACGAAAAAATTAATTTCGTTTTATTTTCTCTCATGCGTATATATATATAAGTGTGTTTCTTGGTGTCCGCACGCGTTAAAAGTTTGGACATAAAAACGAAAAAAACAAACTTCCACAATGGCCAAAGTTTCACGTGTGCTTAGAAGAGACCTCTGCCGCCGCGTTGTCCCTACTAATTACATCCACGCGCGCGCATACGCTCGTGCCCGGAGAGTCAAAGGGTCCTTTGGGGAATCGGTGTGCAGTTTTTCCTCCCCGTTGAATTCTTTATGGGCCTTCCGCTTGGTTATAGCGATGTGTGTGGTCATTACTTTCCCGGGGAAAAAAATAATAACATTTCGTATATTATTATTACTTATACTATATATAACTCGACATATTATTAATGATTTTTTTTCATTTTGTTTTTTAGTCACGACCGAGACCAACCGTTCACATTCCAGTTGGGAGTGGGACAAGTGATCAAAGGATGGGATTTGGGATTGACGAAAATGTGCGTCGGTGAAAAGAGGAAGCTGACCATACCGGCCGAACTCGCCTACGGTGACCGCGGTGCAGGAAACGTCATTCCCGGAGGTACGTAATAATACTCGTAACATTCCGAAAATTGTATCAAAATATTACAGTTAGTACGTGTAGTGTATAACTCGACGACAATAGTCCAAAATTGAAAAACGGATTATATATACTTACGATTCTGGTCCTGGCTAAAATAACGAAAATTTGTTGTTTTTTTTTTTTCCTTTGCAATTTTCTGGACATACGAGTTTTTTCTGCAGGAAAAAAAGTTATTTTACTTTTAATAAAATCATCGTTAAGAGAAAATTTTCTGTAAATACCTATAATACAATAATTAATATTTCTGTAGCAAATCAATGTACGTTTTTTTCATATTTTTTTTTTTACCATAGGAGCCACATTGGTCTTTGACGTCGAACTGTTGAACGTCGGTGATCAAGCCCCGACCACAAACGTGTTCAAAGAAATCGACCAGGACCAAGACAAGCAGCTATCCAGGGACGAGGTCAGCGAGTACCTGAAGAAACAGATGGCGGCTGCTGAAGGAGCCGAAGGAGGTGACGACATCAAGCAGATGATGTCCGACCACGAGAAACTGGTCGAAGAAATATTCCAGCACGAGGACAAGGACAAGAACGGATTTATTTCGCACGACGAGTTCTCTGGGCCCAAACACGATGAGCTGTAAGGGATAGAAAGCAGTTTTAAGGGACCTACATATAATACATATGAATTATAAAATACAATACGCTATGTTAAATTGTATTGTGTTAGGATAATATTAAAAAAAAATTGGAAGTACTTGCTATTATGCACAAGGTACTCCAGTATTATTTTTATTATTATTATTGTTTTTTTTTTTTTTTTTTGTTTTTTGAAATTGTCAAAAGAAAACTCCATGAAAAATGTTTTTTTTTATATATATATACGAATAATATATTTATTTGATCCAGACACAAAACTATAATTAGCATCTATATATTATTATATTATAAATCTTTATAGTCGTATAATATTGGACTACTTCTATAGTCCGCCAATTTTTTTTTAATTGAAAATTTTTGTAAAAGACTGTTGTAATAAAATGTTTTATATATAATTTTGCATCGTGTTCCATATACTTACTATTATACAGGCCTAATCCTCTAAAGCCAAATCAATACAGAAAAAAAGTTCAAAGAAAGCAAAAACACGTATATTATGATATAAGTACCTACGTCAAACTTTAAACATTTCAAAATTCATTGAAAAGCGTATTATTGTAGTGCACAGAACTTTTTATAACCTAATATCCTGTATCCTGCAACACTTGACAGTGTACAGCTATGTAACGTAATGGTGTACTTGCACTTGAAATTACTATAGGTATAAAAATTACATTATTCTCATTTCATATTATATTTCATAATGTTATTATTTATTATTATAATCCGTAGGTATACTTAGTATTTATTACACAGAGTTAATTATATAAATGTATAAATAGCATAATTTTTGTTCAATTCAAATATGTACGGTTTTCCGTAAATGATTTTACACAGAAGTCGGTTTTTTATATAAAATATTTAAACAATATATTATATAAGATGAGTTATGTAATTAAATTGTACAAATAAATATCAATCAAACATGAGAGAGGGATACGGATATGCAATGATAATAACATTGAGTGGTATATAAAACGATTATACAAAATGGAACGAAATTAACTTATAATAAAAAGTTGTATAAAAGAGAACAATTAAACAATCTATTCAGAAGCTCTGACAAAAAATTCAATAAGATGTAGTCCTTATAGTATGCTCTACCAAATCAAAACAAATCATTGCGTATATAATGTATATTGTAAGTCAATTTCCTGTAAAAAAAAATGTTGATGTAAAAAATAAAAGATACACAAGGCATCTATTTGAAATAATGATCGACATTAATATAGGTATATAGGTATATATTTATTAAATAGTGCCAGTGGACCGAAATTTAAATCCTACTCGTATTATTTGCAAGACAAATAGGTATATCGACCATCCGCTGTTGAAGGCTGCTGTAACAACACAAAAATGTACTTTCTTCAATTTTTAAGTGCTATATATTTTCTTTTATTTAATAAAAGAAAATTGTTGTGCAATTAGTTAACTATTGGCGGGGGGGAGGGGTTTAAAAATGTTTTGAAAATTTGCGTACTTTAACATATGAATGGTCGATATAATCAATAATGTACAAAATAATAATTTCCATTTTCAACGAATAGAATTTAATAATAAGAACTTTAATCGAATAGCCAGATGCATATTATGTGGTTTTAAACCTGCAGCTACATAATATGGCGGAATAACAATGAGTCTGAATTTAATATATTATTTTGGGGTGGATAATATAGACTCAGGATTAAGCCTGTAAATTAAGAGATATGCAACTAGTTTTGTGCGTAGAAGGATCTAATTACGAAAATCGTTTCAAATAACCCATTGAAAAATCTGGTCTCTAAACCCCTTTCAATTGAAGCGTGCTAATTGTACTGCAGAGTTAAGGTCAATATTCCTCGTCAAGCACAATGGGTCAACCATATATATATAGGTACATTCTCAGGCGACAATGCCTGCACGTAAGTATAATAGATTAGTTTTTACTATTTTTACTTTCTCGTATTGATAATCAAGATAGTGTATGAGTTGTACTTCAAAAAAAAAAAAATTAATCTACATCCAAATTAAATTCTTAATCATAATCCAACCGCAAATAATTAAATTATGTTATTAGTTATCTAAATGTATTTTTTTTTAATTTCAAAGAACAAATATTATTTTATTAGACTTTTTGAGCCTCCCTAACGATTAGAAATATTGCATATTTCTCACAATTTTTATTTTGGTAAACTTACAATGATATTTAGTGCGCCCTATTTATGTGTCAATTTATTTCAGCGTTGGTTATAGAATTCCATTTTAAGGCGTAAAGTTTGTAATCGCGTTCTTTTATAATAAAAGAACGGGGAAAAAATTCGATTTCTGAAGATTTTAAACGAAAATTCTCGTTTTTTTTTTTTAAATAATAAAATTAATAGCTTAATATATAGAGCTGTTTGTATGAAGTATAGCGCTGTACAGGGCTGAAACATGGAACTATACTCAAAGCAGAAAGAGCAAAAATCTAATCGTTTAAAATGTGATACTGGAAAAAAGTATTGAAAATATCTTGAACAGAAAAAATTAGAAATGAAGAAGTTCAAGAACGAACTAACATAAATCAATAAATAGAGGAGTTTAATTAAAGACAGAATTACATTTAATAAAGAATAACTACAATGGATCACTACAATAATTGAGGGGGGAATAGAGGTAAAACTGAAAGAGGGAGACCAAGAACTTCATTTATTAAGCAGATTATATAATTAATAGGAAAAACAACATAGGTACAAAGATCTAAAAGTAGCAGCATTAAATAGAGAAGAATAGAGAATCATCAAAGTAATTTAACGAATATTAGGATTCTAAAAAAAATATATGTATACAAAGTTTTCCTGATTTAACGTGCATTCTATTTTTACCTACTCGGATTAAGTGACGATTATTAATATTTTAATATAACATTCCTATAATAACTACTTCCGAAACCTATAATTGAATATTGTTAAATAAATATAGGTGGGTACTGACTACTACTTTTATATCCTGCAATTTGGTTTTTTTAGGACCTATGAAAAGGAGAATAATTTTAAAATTGAGAACAAGAATCTGGAACGAGTTTCTATTTAAAAAGGAATTTCCCAACCCAGAATATATTTCATTCATGAGTACCACCTAGTACATATGTAGGTTAAATTGATTTTTTCGCACGATTTACTAACCTTTGAAATGTATAACAATATTATATCTATATAATATTAGATCTGGCTCGCTATCAAATAGTCATATGTATCATCAAATTTTAGCGTAAAATATCTATAGTTGTATTTATATATCCCATGGGATTAATATATCCCATTTAATACACTGGTAGTATTATTTGTAGTTAAGATTTGATAGTAAGCCAGATGTTTGATTATTACAATAGTTAGTGAAACTTTTATATTACTAATCGATTGCGTGTCGATTTTAATATTATAAATGTGAAAAAGACTTGAAAAAAAGCTTAGGTCTAAGCTTATTACTCTAGAATTATATGAGTACAATAGGAACCTATATATGTATTAAATAAGCAAAATACTAATTTTATTATTATCATATTCGTCGATTTTCACTGCTGAGTTTGAAATGTTGCTATCAGTTATTATCAATTTATTTTTAAAGTGGTCCTTTTATTCGTGCATATTTATATAAAAAAATGTTTTTATATATATATTCAATTTTTATCTTCAATTTTGTTATTATGAATTAAAAAAATTATATGTGTCTACTATATTCTTATTTATGCTCCGAAATACCCTGAACATCTCTGGACGAAATTAAAATAAAAACCCAAAAAGAGAAATGTTTTAGAAAAATCAAAACATAAGTCTATTACATACAAAATCGACACTGGAGACTGCAGGGACACGAGTTCTTGGCAATATATATATATAAGGCGGACAAGATTGAAAAACATTATAAAAGGATACCCGGTCGTCTATTCACAAAAGTTTTTTATTTTACAATCGATATATATGTTAAGTCGAAGTTTTTTGAAAGAAAAAAATATGAAACACGCAAAACATTTCACAGTAAGCACGAGAAAATCTTAAATTCTGTTGTTGAGTTTGTCTCTACAGATTAAAACAATCGTGAACCTATCGCTATATACCTATATATATATATGTGCATTGTGCACTAATCGTTTTCAATTGTAAAACTAAATATATCTAATTAAACCGAAAAGTCTGAAACTTCATACAACTATTACAATCCTATAGCCGAATAGTGTTCAACATTGCATGAACGGTATTATAAACATAGAAAATCTATAGTAAGTATACGAGTACCTATATAGTCAGGGCCGTAATCAACATTTTTTCCCATTTTGTCGACTAAAATCCTAATAATTTATAGTTTTTCTACTTGAAATTCTGAAAAATACTTCATTCCTGCATAATTTCCCGACAAATTCCAAAATACTTCATTCAACACGTGAATAAGCCAAAAAAAAGGCTATCGACTTTTTCTACCATTTACCGATTGAACTTAATATTTCCAACTGAACTTCATTTTACCGACTGCTTTCCGAATTTGGGAGGATAGAACACCCCCTCCCCCAACCGCCCCTCTGAATGGCCCTGTATATACTTTATAGTAAATCTAGGTCAGTGTTTAAATAAAAATTCTTAGACTCAAATTTATATAAATTTTCGAAAGAAATTTTCAATTTTCCATAACTTCAACTATAAATTATAAATTAAATATTGTGGAGGACTACTCTTTAGGACACCTTTTTTCAGCAATAATTAATCGTATGTAAGGTATATCGGATAAATATAAAGTGTCACAAAAATATGTCCACAGTAAAATATAATGTTTTTTAACCTAAGTTAATTATATAAGTATTTAAGTAATATAACAAAATATTTAGTATATTTCATGTTTTACTTCTTTATAAATGTCCATACTGTATTATTTTATTAAATAAATTTTAAAGGAAAATTATTTTAAAGTCTGTATGAAAATAATAATTCGGGGAGATAATGTGGGGGGGACATTTGAAAATGTTCGTACTAATGCATAAAAGTTTGAAGTTCAGATGGTCTACTAGAAAAAACCTGTAGTTATCTAAAATGATAAGATTTTATAAATATTATATATGGACGGTGTTCGTGTAAAAGAATACGGGTCAATTTTTTGGAAATTTTTATGTGCACATAAATTTTGTACAATCGATTGATGGCAATAGAATTTATTTATCTGCTTTTAATATCATATAATTTATATGTGTGTTTAATAAATTATATTTATACACCACCTGTACGTTTAGGTATTTATTCGAGAGAAGAATGGATATAATTTGTATTTGTCATTGTATTTCAAAATTTCAAGTGCAATTTGTGAAAAGTCATCTATAATTATTAAAACATTAATAATATTAGAATTTTAAAAATTATCTATTTAAATATTAAATATATTTTACTTTGCTCATCGTGTCAGTTTGGGATAGGAACTTCACTTATCTGACACAATACTCTTGGTGGGTGTATTGAATTTGAAATCTATGATAAATCATTGCATTGAATAAAACGACTCTCGAGCGGTACTAATATACTATACCAACTATACATATACCTACTTACAATAAAAGTATAATTATTTTAAAAATAATTGGTAATTACAAGAATTGTATTTATTAATTTGTTATTTCCATTACATCCGTCAAATATTTTAGTTATAAAAAGTATTTTTTTCTTAACACTACAATGAACTACTATAAAAATCAAAAATTTACCTCTTCAAAGTACCAACCAGAACCAATTTTTTATCAAAAAAGTTTTTCATTCCAAAAATCCTACTCAACTCCATCAAGTTGAAAATTAACACACAAAGAAATAATAAATAAACATTGTTATAAAACCACTAAATCCCTCACTCCACTCAGAATCTAAAATATTTAGTTATCAACGATTTTCATAGGTATA
This sequence comes from Pemphigus obesinymphae, assembly GCA_025469235.1. Classification (NCBI taxonomy): domain Eukaryota; kingdom Metazoa; phylum Arthropoda; class Insecta; order Hemiptera; family Aphididae; genus Pemphigus; species Pemphigus obesinymphae. Next base: position 47,754 of record JAIPRL010001614.1, read on the forward strand.
CAAAAATTATTGTCTCCAAAAAATTCATTAAAATGCATTTTTATATTTTAATTTATTTTATATATTATAAAATTATTAAATTTATTATTAATAAATTAAAATCTTTACAGACAATTGTAAAATTTGACTTCCCTTTTACATGAACATTAAATATGGTATATAATATAGTATATATGTTATTTAGTTATTTTTACAATTTTAGTGCATACAATTTCAGAGACATATATATGTACAAATGTTCTAATGATTTCTTGGTGCTAATAGATAAATAATATATATATTATTTTATAGTCCTAAACGGATTGGCTATTTATTTTTAAATAATTACAGTACATAATTATAAAAATATACGTGTATAGCTGGCATACTCGCCATAGTATCGTGACGAAGGCATTATTGTAGGCACGTGCAACGTGCCTCATTTTTTCACGAAATATGTTTTATCAATAATATACATTTTCTGAAGGAATAGTCCAAAAGTATATATGTTGTGCCTAAAAAAAAACGTCAAACGTGCTTTAATAATGTATGTTAGTTCGATCCTTTTTCATAGTACCGACCTATGCAAATAACAATAATCGTAAACATTTATTTATTTTTTAATTTTTTCTTAATTCATATTTCCGTAAGTTGCAAAACAAAATACACCAATGTCATCGTATGTATAGAGTTCAGAATTGTTGTAGAAAGGATAATATTATGAAAAATAACAAGTTACGTCATTCGGCTGTAGAAAGTCGACTGCCCGGTGTGACGTACATGTAGGAGAGAGAGCTCGAGATGGAAAAAATATATATATATATATAATAGTACTGCTGTAGACAACAAAGTTCATAACAACGACTAAGTAGTAAGTTAGGTTTGTAAGTCTCGTGGGCATTGGATAATATTATAATAAAATATAGTGTTGACTAATACTATATGACTCGTCTTTTCGATTAATTTTACATTTTTTATGTCAAAGTGTTAATATTTTTATCTAGGTGATTTTTAATTGTTTACATTATTCAAATTCTGAACCTCTGATTTAATTTTCAGAACCAAAATATTTTCTGGCAGTAAATAACGAATGGTTGAACCAATATAATTTCTTATTTATAAACATATTTTAACGTTCAGAGGCGCTGAGTAAATATAGGTAATGCAATATTCAATTTCGCGGGGTGTACGAAAATAATAATTTTCCTATCCATCACTGGTCTCTTATTTTAACTTGAAATCTCATAAATTAACTTGGTTCTATATTATTTGTAGTTTTACTTTATTATAGGTAGGTATATTGTATATCAAAATTACACTACAAAATATAAAATGTAATGTGGGAGTTGGTTACCACTAAAAATGAGTTAAAACAATTTAATACATTTTATATTTGGATTCAAAATAACGATTCTGAGCATAAAAAAAAAATGAAAATTTCGAAACACGCCACATATAGATATGTATATCTCCGAATTATATTACAAATGTTCCTACCTAATTTTAAAAACCGTTAAACCCATCCCCATTCAAAATCTAAAACACTTATTAATTTTAACAAAATCATAGTATTGTAATTATCAATTACATTGATATATCAATTCAATAACAATTCAAAGTTGAAACTCGATTTTTTTTATTTATTTTTTACTATAGGTACTCCACGTCACGAAGAATGCAACTGTCGCACAATGATCTTGACTTTAAACTGTCTAAAGTGCAATGGCACCGAAGTTCAAAATAATATGTATGGCGAAATGAACCTAATGACAATCCGACGAGCAAAAAAAAAAAGGTCATCAACTTTCTCTTTTTGCCAACTGAACTTTATTTTATCGACTACTTTCTAGCAGTTCTAACACCTCCCCCCTTAACACACACACACACACACCTAAAATCACTCCTGTACCTACCCACCAGCTACACTACAAAAATTTTACAAATTAAGTAAGTAAGCAAAAAAAAATGTTCGCGTACTTGTAATAATCAAATCCTCTTAAATATATCTCGGCTATATTTTCAGCATAGATGAAAATCAATCACTAAACCGTTTAGTGAATGGCCTTTTTTTTACCACACAGGCACATATCCACACTAGCATAAAATATATTATTTAGATAAGATCTGCTTTTCCCAATTTACAAACAAAATAAAATATTACAAAACTTTTGAGGTTTTTGAAAAAATACACAAAATACCTATCAAAATTAAACGAGAAATAACGTTAAAACACATAAGCAGCAAAACAACAAAACGTCATAGAAATATTATTGAAATAATATGTGGCTTGCATAAAATATGCGTAGGTATTAAAAAAAATGAAATTTTAATGACGCCACTACGTCACTATATCAGAGTAATAATTAAAAACAATCTAATTTTCTAAGATTATTTAAATTTTGTATAACTTTTTTCAAAATAGTATGTATTAAGACTGGTAACACATTTCTTATTTTACCGAAAACAAACACTTTCTCAATTATGTAGTCATAATTAAGAAACCAAATTGTACCCAATATTTACAAGCTTTATCGTCATCTTTTTTTTAAAGACAAAATCATAAAAAAAAATTATTAATTTTATAAAAATTATTTTTTGAAGATTTTTTACAGATGACATAACATTGTTCTATTCGTGCTATCAAAAAAAGGACGACTGTAAAACACAGATTATTGTGTCTATTATTTGTGTTTCTTAATAAATTACGACTACTGCAGCCCCAGAAAACATTTTATACGCCGTATATCTTCTGATATTTTTACATAAACACCGTATAACTTCTGATAAAGACCGTATACTCTCTGTGATTGAACTTCTTTATTTTTATTTTATAATCATTACGAAAATTACGAAAAATCAATTTATACTGTATACACTATGATCTCCGTTTTCCCTATGGGTTGGTTTATTATTACAAATTATCTCAAAAATTTAAACACATAGTAAATAGGTAAGGTTTAAGATGAGAGTATTACATTAGTAGGGGTGGCGAACCTTTTTTGGTTCAAGTTTCAACATTTTGTAAACTATATTCAATAATTTTAAATAAAAGACAATTTTAAGAAGTTCCATTTTTTGGTGTGCCACTGAAATTTGACTAATGCACCATCTTTGGTCTATAAGTATGATATAAATGTAGCGTGTATGGCATATGGTATATATCCAGGGCGTATACTCTCTGTTTTTTTTTACGACTACTTCAATATAATGAAAATTTGAAAATTGAACATTATAAATTGTATAATGAAATTCATTCTATATATCGAGGGCTTAGGATTAAAGGAACGTATCGACCGAAATTAAATTTTTTTTTTAAATTATAATAGAAATTGTAATAAAAATTAATTGCTTTTAGTGAAAATGTGGACATATACAAGTTATACATAATAATAATTATAAACAATAATATATTATATTATTATATACCTATTTATACCTATGATGCTGTCGTGGCTTGGGAGTTGACCACATAATACTCCCGTCACCGCCTCCGGTCACTCGCTTCCGGTTATAATAACATCCTCTTCGCGAGTTAACGGCAGCTACTTTCTTATTGTTTGTGCTCTGAAAGTAATAATATAATATATATTGTATTTTTAATTTATATATTTAATTTTTCTATTTACGTAACAGTGGCCTGAAGCTGTTTTGCACGCTGCAGACCACGCGATACATATAATATACGACAGCCGAGAGGATATAGTTCCGTCGAATGTATGTAATATTATAATAAATCCCGCGCCTCGATCTTGTTACTGCGTCGGTTGCTTATATTACAACGGAATATAGAAATCACTGCGTCTATGAATCGCACGTTATATATTATTTTACATTATACAAATATTGCAGGAATATTCAATTAGTATTCGTAATAATATGGCATAATATAATAAAGTAACGTATAGATCCGTTTGGTAACCTATGACCTATAACCAGTAACCTATCAATATAAGTCCTATAGGTATATGTTTAATCATAATTCATTATCTACGAGTCATGTACAAAATAAAAAAATATAATATAATGTTATTCCCTCGAGTATTGTACGTGGTTTTTTTCGGCTTTCGACTTCTGCAAGTATGAAATTATATTTACTATAAAAATATATAAAATATATATATATAATATTATTATATTATATATAATAATAAAGAAACAAAATCTATATATATATATATATATATACACTTGATAAATGCAAGACGATAAAAAAATGTCCTAAGGTAAGAGCTAAAGTTATGTTGTCCATTTCTGTAGAGCAGTATTGTGTCCCACGTGATGGTCACGTATTTTTATCTAAAGACTTAAACAACTAAAATATATATTTATACCGATATATAGATACTTATATTTAAACAAAATCGTCATTATAGCTGTCTATACTGAAAAATCGAAAAAAGTTACAAGATAACTAATTGTTATAATTATTATTATATATTAACACGGGTTAATATTAATATTCCAAAATAAGTCCAAAAAGATTTAATGTTAAGTAATTCTATGAAAAATTAAATTTTGGGAAAAGAAAAAGATAAAAGTGTAACTATAAATAGGTGAATTGATGAAAACATATTTTACATTTTAATATAATATAAAAACATAAAACAAAAAAAAAACATTTTATTGTTGGTAGCTAACCTCCACTTGGCACTTGACCAGATTTAGATGCAAGTACAGTAGCGGCTCGTGGGTGAAGTATCTGGTGGTGCACAACCAAAAAATACTACGGATTAATAATAAATATATATATTAACAATTTTATAATATTATGTTGTTTTCTTAAAAATGTCGATATAATAAGTAGGTAGTGTAATAACGAACGTGATATCATTCATTTTATTAGGAAAATACCTACATTCATGTAAAACATATTTCAATTTACATTATGCCTATACTCTGATTCATATGAGATGACTTGTCGTCGCGCACGGTGGGCGTGGCTAACGAGCAGAACATCGGTGTAGTATCTTACGGCTACGGAGCAGCCCAATATTCTTACAACAACTTTCAGACGAGCATTTATATTATTATAACCGAGGTGATAGCGACCGGAAAAATTCGACTACGCGGTGTTGGGAGAAACTCGCGACCATCAATGTCGATGCGCGATCCTTTCGTTCTCTGTGTTATACACGTGACACGTTATCGCGAGTAAACACATCATAGTCGCACTTATCACAATATTCTGTGGAACTATCATTTTTCCGCATCTTTTACACAAGTCATTGAATATTTTAAAATTTTGAAAGTGATTTTAAAAATTGTAATGCCATAAAAGTTTATTTATATACATAATATTGTTACGTATTCTGAATAATTTTATATTTAATATTTTTATTCGCCTAAAAATACTTATTTTCGTTGGCCATGAATAATAATTATCGATTTATGGAAAAAATAATAATATGTTTTAAGTACCGTAAAACGGGGTGAATAGGAACAATTTCAGGAAAATTATTAAATTGATGTCCACAAGATTGATTTTTACTTCTATCAATATTTAAATAAAAAAAACACGCAGAAACTTCAACGGTTTTGATGGGAAAAAACTTTTCTTTTTTTTTTGCTTATTATTATTGCCGTTTTAAAAGAACGGCAAATTATATTTGCCCCCACCCATACATTAAACCTTAATGCCCCCTGCTATGAGTATAATATGAGTATTGAACCTCCACCGAAGTATTGCCTAAGGATGGTAAATATATAATTTTCTTAATTTTCCGTACTTATTTCTCTTAGTCGGTGAACATAAAGCTGGAGCAGCTGTGCCATCGTCCATTTTATCAAAATAATTGTAATAAAAGTCGCAAAATGTAAAAATGTATAAACGTGAAAATTCAAATTGTCACAAGGATTGAGTCACGAGTGTAAACAAAACAAACAAGCGTACTACGAAATATTGTCGTTAATTTACAAAATTTTTACCATAACCTTACAATCCGAGGAGGAGTGCATGCGTGTGTGCGACAGAGTGCGTAGCGCATCCGACGACAGACGATTTATTCCGATCCGAAACGAACGTAATTTGGTCCTTGGCGCACAAGTCATCTCATATGAATCAGAGTATATATACCCTAAATAAGTGATATCCTGATAACATCTGAAAATGGGTAGATAATAACTGCACCAAACGACAATCGTCGTTACGACTTACGACCACAGAATATACTTAGATATACATAGTTAGTAGTTCAAACTAGCCTTGTGTGCGATGCTATATAATTTTTGCACGGTGTGTTTTTTGCCGGAGAGGAAATAAAATAAAATTGCGCGTTTGTAAACTACGCATCATACATACGTTTTTCAAGTGTGCGCAACGGGCAGCGCTGCGATAGCGGCGGCCGTCGAGACGGTGGCCGAGACAATAGAATAAGAATACTATCTATATTATGTAATCTATAGCCATGAACGACCGGCTACCGGCAGCAACCAACAATACAGCTGTGCGATGCGTAATATATGCGCAATAAACATATACACGGGCACAACAATTATTACTAAAACAGCGATAAATATACAATAATTTTATATATAAAAACATGCTAATTTTTCTGAAATTTTAGGCGGTGCACATGCGCCTGTGCTCCTTAATACGGGCTGCTACTGTGCAAGTACCATAAGCTACTTCGCTGGCATCACAGAATCTATGTATATCTATTCGCTTGGGTTTACATATGGGTAACACTAAACAAGGAACGGATTTGGTTTTTAAGCTATCGAGCAATAGAAATATCTCCCGCCAATTTTCATACAATACTAATGGAAGGGTCTGATCCTATTTCACTTTGGTTTGTCACAAACTCTATAAAAATATTTTATCTTGAACCACAGCTGGTGCAAATAATCCCGACGGATCATATATGTGGGCTATAGTAGAGCATACCTTCTCTAAGTGATGCTATTTATGTCATCTGGTCCCATTTCAGTCCAGCAATAAAACGCATAATTTGAAGTATCACAAGCCAATCCCAATGTCCTAATACCATCCATTAAAATACCAAGAAGACTACCCGATTTTTTTTGATTCTGGAATAGTACTTACTAATTCAGGTGAATTAGTAGACCATTTGCTGTGTTCAAAGTATCCTTTTTTAGTAGGTCAATAAGCTCCGTCTTTAGTTCTTGAGCCTCTTCATTTGTTTCAGCTCCAGTCAAAACATCATCCATATAAAAGTCTCTTTTCAGTACTCCTGCTGCCATGGGATGTGAAACTTTGTGGGTGTCAGCCATCCAACTCAGACATGTTGTTGCCAAATAAGAAGAAGATGCCCCACCAAATATGACTGGATAAGATTCTAGTGATGCATTCTCATTTTCTCTCCACAGTATTTGCTGAAATATAGATTTCTCGGGATCTACTAAAATCTGACGATACATTTTTATAATGTCTGCTATAAATACTGCACGTCTTGTCCTGAAACGTAACACAATTTTAAACAAATCTTCTTGTACAGTTGAACCTATCCGAAGTACATCATTCAAGGAAACTCCAATAGAAATTTTTCCCGAAGCATTGAAAACTACCCTCACTTTGCCAGACTTCGTAGGATTATACACAGCATGATGTGGCAGATAGTATGGAACACAATCTGATTTTTGTATGCTCGAATCCTCCTTTGACAATATCATGTGTTGTATTTGCTTGTACTTCTTCGTGAACTTCAAATATTTTTGCTGAAGTACTTCATCCTGACAGATGCGTTTTTCTAACGCAAAAAATCTTATTCTTACATATTCATATGAATCTCCCAGATGAATATTTTGTTTCAGCACAATAAATCGTCTAGTTTCATCTTGTTGTGTAATGATCCTGAACAGTTTTTCGCATTCTCGGGCCTCCTGAGACCACCTGGTCTCATTAGACGACATCACCTCTTCCACTGACCAGAACTTCTCTGGCAGGTTATTCAAATTCTGTTATGATGGCTCTCTTGATAATAGAAGGCGTACTGCAGCATACAAATGGCAGTGCGTCCAGACACAAACCAACCAAGCACTAAATTTTGCAAAATGGGTAAATTTTTAGGAAGCCTTAATTGTTCATCTTGTAACAACTCCAAAAACAAATTAGGTAATAGCAGCTTATCTGCTTCATCTGGGTGCCAAAACTCCGGGTCTGCTAAAGGAAAATTTGTTAGTAGACCCCAACTTGCTGTGTCAACTAACATTTGCGGTAACTGCTCCACTAATTTAGGTACTATCAGGTATTCTAATGTCCTTTGAAATGTATTTATTCTGGATCTAATAGTAACACTCAATTCATGGTTCGCGTTTGCCTTCAAATCGTTGACACCTTGAATTTTCACCTTAGCTGGATGGTTACTCAACCTTAATTTATCGACAAGTTTCTTGGTAATTAAATGAGCCTGAGACACAATGTCCAATAATGCCCTACATGACACCCAAACACCATCTGCACCTTTTATTTTAATTAATGCTGTAGCCAATAGCATCTTACTAGTTGTGTTTAGTGCACATACACTTGTACTGTTACCTCTTGTTCACCCTATAGTATTGTTGATTCTGCACTAGTTTCTTGATTTACCAATACGCCTTTTTTTTCATAATCAATGTGTATGTTGTAATTTTGCCCACATTTCTTACAAAACGATTTTTAAATGCATTCACTTAATCTATGACCACTATTCTTTCATGTACTGACCTACCTTTAAATTTAGAGCATTTGTACACTCCTTCTGCATGCTGTTGATGACAAATAATACATTCAGATTTAGATTTTTCAGTAGCTGTAGTTGTAGCTGTTATCCTAGTGTACTTGGATGAATTTAAAGCTACAACTGGTTTACTCTTAAACATTGGTTTCTCCGACTTAGCGGACTCTATAGCATTACGCTGAATTTCCAAAAATTACAACAATTGTGACAATTTAGGTACCACTAACTAACTAACAACCACCTCTCTTGCCTGGACAAACCATTCCTGTCTTAAATTTTGATCCAGGTGACGACATATCAAATGTATTAAAATGGTGTCCCGATATTCGATTGGTTGTCCTAGTATTTTCAGTGTTCGTACATTTTGATTTATATCAGATAACAATTTTCTTAAATCCACTGCTAACTTCTTTTTTATACTTGCATCTGCACATATTATCTTTAAATTATAGTTCACTACGTAACGGGACCCCTCCCCTCACCATAATCTCAGACATATAAAAAAAAGTGTAGCATTTCCACTTTGGTTTCTCCGGTAAATGCCCAGACTGATCAGGGTGAAACCACACCAGAAGGCGTAACATCTCCGATGTGACCTCTGCTTGTATACCAAATAATGAAACCAATAATTAATCACAACACATGAACAGTAGAGCCAATCAAAACACACAAAACAGGAATCTAATCAAGACACCAGATGGATACCCGATTTCAGTATAAATATAAGTAAATAAAACTGAAAACGATACCTTCTTCTCCTTTCATTTGTCAAGTAATAAAACACTTTGACAACAGAAAAGAGAAAATTCACCGAACGATCAACATCAGTGGAACCAGTATGACCATGATTTCAAGCCGAAACCGCCAAAGCCAAGCCAAGATCGCCAAAGCCTAGTCGAAACCAGCCACCTGTCTTCCGACGACCGCCGGAGCTACTGCAAACACCGAGGCCAACCAACGCAGACTAGAACGACGAGTGCCAACCATCCGCAGTAGCGATCCCGACGGCCAGAACCAAATAGCATCAGCCAAGCTGCTCACCGATCACCACTGAAGCCGACGTCTCCGCCAGAACCCAACGCTCACCTGGGAATAGGCTGGGATGTCTGCACATAAGTGTGTGTGGCGGTTAGGAACCGGAAACATAAGTGTGTGTCATAAGGTCTGTATAGGAAGAGTCATACTCATCTCCCCGTTAACACAACACTGTACACGACCGTTGTAAACGGCTAATGTTACCAATTGTTAACCCTACTCGTATTGTTTAATTGTAAACCTACCCATATATGTCAACCCTCCGATTGTTAAACCTACAAAACCATTGTTAACCCTTATCTAATTATTAGACATTTACATTATTAACCTTTACATATATATATACTTGTATGTTATTTAAACAATATACAACAGTTTACAAACAACCGAAGAGGGTCCGTAACAACTAGTACCTGAATGTTGTCAAATCACTCCAATAAGGCTTGCCATATTGCTCCAGCATAATTCGAACCCGTCGCCGGGATAGACTCGATAGTAACACTTACTTCCCCTGACACGGAACTCTTCAGATACATCAATTTTCTATATTGGTGGAATTTTCTCATTATTGTGAACCACCACCTCAAATAAATCTTTAAAGTTTGGCCAAGCATGTATATCTCCGTTAAAATGTGGTAAGTCCATTTTAGGTAGCCTAACTTCTGGTTCACTTAATTTATTTGAATATGTAGCTAATCGCTTTAATCTCTTTATTCTCGCTTTAGCTCTATCGTACAAAACTTTGAAACTTGTGCGCTCTACCTCCTCGTTTGCCTTTGACTCCTCATCTTCCACCTGCTCCTCTAATTGTAATTGCAGCTTTATCCAACCCTTCTTCTCTACTTTCTATTTCTTATATGTCATAATTCTATTGCTGAAACAACACCACATAGTCGTGAACTCTAATGACCACGCCTACTTGTGTATTCCGTTTTTTTACTAAACTTTTGATACTCATGATTTTTTTGTTCTCGTCCGGCACGATCGGACCAAAATGTTTGGTAAATTAACACATTTTAACTCTGTAGCTCAGTGGACTACATTTAACACAAATTAATAAAAACAAATTTTACATTTTAATTTAATATAAAAATATAAAACAAAAAACAAATATTTTATTGTTGCTAGCTTGCATGATATAATAAAAATACAAAACATAATAATAACCATCAAAAACTACAATGCTAACAAATCCTCAATCAGAAGTTTTTACAAAAGATCTGTAAATATTTAAGAACGTAAAATCGATCGAGCAGTAAACCAATAGACCTCTCTATAAAATAGAAGGGAAAATGTTGCGATTTGACTAAAAATGTTACAAAATGGATTTCAATATTTTAGTTTTCAGGTTTGAAAACGGTTTCAATATTTTCTTGATTAACCCATCTAATATGTATTGTATATGATCGAAATCTTGTGCTGAATATGAATATCACGTGATTCTTGGAATCATTTGATATATAATCGGTATGGTATTATTAGGGCTCGGTAAGTTGATGATTCCTTCATTATTTTTATCCTAGATTAAAAAATATCACGATTTTCATTTTTATTTATCGGTATATGATGTTGACTTTTACACAATTCGTAATATTATAAAAATAAAACATACAATTATATTTCTAACATAATACGAATCTACTAGATACTTAATTAAAATGTTAAATTTTGACCTACCTAATTTTAATTTTGCCTTTTTCAGATTTGTTTGTATTTATATCGACGTTTTTTCTTTTTTAATATTTTCAATTTAAAATAATTTTCTGCATCTTTTATAATATTATATAACAACAGTTTTTACTTATGGTCATTTTTTTACATTTTTCAAATTCGCAGAACATTATTTGATCACTTTTAAGTTTCAGAACAATTTTCACTAATATTATTGACATATTTTAAACCCTATTTGCATTTTTATTTTAAGATACATTTTAAAGATTATTAGGTCATCCACTTCGAATCGACCGAATCCTATTATATGGCTGTTATATATTTTTGATATTAGTTATGATTGCATTTTATTTTACTTTTATCATATTGCAATTAATTTATTGGCGCATTATATGATAATTTGTAAATAATATTTACCAAGAATATTACTAATATTAATACCTACTCGTATCTATATAGTATATATATTAAAATAAAAACAACAAACGTTTGTATATATTAAATTAAAAATTAAAAATTTCAAAAAATATTTGATTAGTATGCAGTATATCAGTATATGAAATGTGACTACATAAGACATAACGCATATATACATAATATAATTAGGAACTGGAAATTGCCACACGTCCGTCCTCGTCAAACGAAGAAAATTTAACGGAAGTCATCATATATCTTTATTTCTCTCTCTCTCTCTCTCTCTCTCTCTCTCTCTCTCTGACTGCATAATCGATAAAACAACCACAAATTAAATATAAATAAACGCTGTTCCATTATAGAAATGCATAAGTGCAAAAAATGTATTATTAAAAATTATTATATTTAATATATTACATATAATAAAATATACAATAATTTATCCATATAGTACTACACAATAGTATAATATAAACCATAAACATAATATACTTATTATTAGGTATATGAATATAGTATTATGCACATCGTATACGACATACATTCTATATGAACATTATAATTATGGCAATTCTGAAATCAATAATGAAAATATTTAATAAGTTGGAACCTGAACATTTTTATACATATAAAAGATTATACGGATATGAATACGGTAATATAAATTGAATAATGTATTTACTATTTTTTAACTCAAAATAATGAAAAATAAAATTCAATAACGATAAATTGTTTGGAAAATTAAAATTATAGGTTAACCGAAAGGCATAAACGGGAATTTTCTATGGGAGCACATATTTTTTTTTATATGGAGAAGGGCCATGTTTCAACTCATAAGATTGATAAAGAAAATAAATGAAATTATACATGTATTCAAGGCCCGGATTAAAATTAAATGGGGGGGGGCTATAGAGGTCCATCAGTATCCATGGTCCTGAGGCTTCAAAACTTTAAGTTTTACAATATATTATTCTTTTAGTATACAAAAATATACAAAAAAATTAATTGAGTATAAAAGTTAAGAATAGTTCAATTGAAATCATAGTTCACAATAGTTAAGTTAAAATACAATTATTTTTAGAATATCTCAAACAATGTTTTTTCAGTTAAAAATATCAGGAATATTCCTAATATATGGCATAAACTTTTATCAATAATACACAAAAAAATATCAAATAATAAACAATTATAACAACCAAAGATCTAAAAAATTCTAAAAAATAATCACCAAAATGAAATTTGCAAAATAATTACCTCTATAACGATAGTCTTAGAATACATTTTGGTATCAATTTCAATACATACCTACCCATAAATAATATATAATATAGCAAAGGTGAATATTATAACTATAATTAATCAGATAATAATTAAGTTAAAAAGTTAATATTTTTTAACTAACAACTAGTTAAATTATTATTGTATTAACTATTATCATTTACAGTTAATTTTCATAATCATCCAGTAAAGTTATTTAATACTCAGAAATTATAAACATGTATTAATTAGAATCCAAATTAAAATTAATTTTTAAATAGGCGTAAATAGGTACATTTTAAGTATAATAAAATATAATTCTAAAATGCTAAATATAATTTTTAATATTTATAGTAAAAATATTATATACATGAAAATATAAACGAAAAAATTCGATGTGTAAAAAATGTAATGTTAGTGAAATTATTTTTGTTTGTTAAATTTATATTATCGTAAATACGTTTCGACGTGTTTACGCTTTTCCAAATCATTTTTTTAACCGCATGCTGCAATAATTATTACGTAAAAAAAGAAAGTTTCAATTTTAATATTAACGTCTTCATTTCGTATATATATATATATATATATACGAATAATATTAATCATACACTACATGTGCTGTAACTTTCCGTATGCTGAGAAAAATGGTAATAAATCAAAAAGAATAATAATATAATATTTTAATTTATAATTATCTGTCAGATAAAATGTATTCAATATAGGTATAAAAAAGTTCGAGTGATGACTAATTTCATATGTGTTATTGTATTTGGGTGTATACTCAAATATTTATTTGCAATTATCTATATCTACAATATTTACAATTTATTCCCTTATATAGTTATAAACTATAGTATATAGTATATATTATACTATTAGTGGTTTATTTTGCGGGGATTAGGAAAAACATGCTGCAGAAAAATTAAATTTGAAACATTTTCCAAGACATAATACAATTAAACAAAGTTTTCAATATTATCCAATGACCTAGTTTATTTTGCTTATTTTAAATAAATGTCACAAGCAAATAAAATAAAATATAATATTATAATAATATTTAAAATAAACTTAAAACTTCAAAAAAATTTAAACTGTTGTGTATTGTGTACTTAACTATAATATTTGTATGTACTATATGCCATTTATTTGCCATTCGCCATAGTTAATATAATATTTTCTTGCTTAATCGTGATAAAAAAAAAAAAATTTAATTTATTTGACGTTCAACTATAAGTGACAGATTAAAAATAATTTAAATATATTAATTCATATTTAAGGTTCACTATATAAACATAATTTTAGGCTAAAGTAATAAGTATACAATATAGTAATATACCGGTCTTAAGAATCCATTTACTAATAATTAATTATTATATTAATTAAATTTCGATTAAAGTATACCTACTAATTCTTTTTTTCATATGGTATCAAAGCTGAGGCGTAAGAGGTATGTATACCTAGGTATGTATAAGTATACCTATGTATAATATCTATTAACCTCTATTTTAGTGTGCAATATGAAAATTTTAATGTGCAGTACGAATTTCAAAAGTGTGTAGTGATAAATACATATAATTATTTTGACGCATTACTATATAAGCATAATGCATTATTTAGTTTTTTTTCAAAGTATAATTTTTTCGGTAAAATATTGTAAAGTTACAATAGAAAAATATTTTGACATATTATATAAATACCTGATTTAATACTTATAAATACCAGCTAACCAGCTATTATAAATAAATATTTTTGTGTAACAATAATATTTTGACTATGAAATGAAAAATGGCAGTGGCGAATCTAGGGGGAGGGGAGGTCGGCTGACCCACAGTTAATATTTGCTAGTAAAATTTGGTCTTATTTTAAGTCTCAAATATATTTGCTTGAAAACAGATGAACAACGACAAGGCTAATAGAGTAATTTAAAAGTAATTCTAATAAAAATAATAAAATTCATAAAATTGAACATTTTGAAAAAAAGCTTGCAGTAAGTATATTGCTGCAGTAGCTGTATGCGATGAAATTATAATCATGACAAAAACACATTTTATTTTAAAAGATAGGTACCAATAACTGGTATTCAAAACCCATATTATATAGATTCTTTTTTAAAACAAAATAATAATATCATCCTACTATTATTTTTAATTTTATAGCATTGTGTTATGAATTGTGTGTGAGACATACGTCCGAAATTTGATAAAATATCATAGTTATAAAACGAAAATAATTTAGTAAATACGAAAACAATAATTATCAGTTATTACTCGTTCCCCACTTTTAGCAGCATAATTCATAGTGGCAGTGTCAGCGTGAAATAAGGGTCAGTGAGATAAAACGTACCTACGTAGTAAAATAACTTGTGAAAAACACAGAATCATCTGAACCCGGAAAAAAACTTATCTCAAGAATGGAACAAGACGAATTTTAAAAGAGAAAGAATAATCGAAAAAAGGAACCAATGTATTTTATTCTTAAAGAATTCTATTAAATGTATATAAAATAAATCGCACAACTAATTGGTAATGATAAAACTATTTATTTTTAAATTTGTTTGTTTACTTTATTTTCCAAATCTAATTAAAATATGAGGTTTTATAAAACATTATATTGATTATTCACAGAAATTTAATTGGGCATAATGTAAACATAGTAAGAATATAATATAACAATAGTTATAGTTATTGGTGAGTCAAAATATTGAAAGAAGATTAACCCAGTGCTATTTTTACATAAAAATAAATAATAAAAACAAATAAAATAATGTATAAATTATGAATAAAGACGTTTTCTACATTCAATATTTATTATTTTAATACGGTATTCATATTAGGATCAAATTTTAGGAAAACTTCTAAGCTTTCATACTCTATGAAAACTAGTTTTTATTTTGAATTATAAAAATTAAAAGTGAATATATAAATAAATAAATAAATTAGCGCGTAGATATTGTTGGTTGCTTATTATAATAGTCATATATAATTATATATATTATAATAGTTATATAATGTCACTCGTCATTTTTAAACGGTGCAACCAAAATTCATTATTTTAAAAATTTGAAGTTCTTAATTACAAAAATTTTTTAGTGGACAAAAATGAATGAGCAATCGAGGCACTTATAGCACTCTTTAACTATTATCAAAATTATGTTATTAAAAATAAAGAATATTTAACAGCATATAAATCGTATGGTTCTGTTTATTGTCAGCAAAAAAAGTGCAGTGAAGAAATTTAAACTAATGAAATTTCGAAATTCATTATATCCAATGATATGACTTCTTCTTACACAAATTTTTCCACTTTCAGTATATAAAATATTTTATACACTACCAACGAGTAGTATACAGCAGATAGAAGTCTTAGTCATTTGAAATTAATAAAGTAATACCTCCGTTCAACAATAATAGATGAAAAATTTGAAAAGCTTAGCTATACTCAGCATTGAGAAATCTATTTCCGATAGAATTAATAATAATTAACTAGATAGTTGAGTTAATGAGGTAAAAAGTATTGATTTTAGATTCTAAGCATAGCGAGGGAGCTAGTGGTTTTACAATGATGTTTATAATTTTTTTTTTTTTTTTTCTGTAAACACTTTTTCTACCAGAAGGAGTGTTCTTATTTTTACAAGTTTACTTGGTTTCCGGTAACAAATTACATCTATTTGGTACATTTGAGAGGTAATTTTTCGATATTATCAATAGTTTTTTAATGCGTAAGGTAAAACTTCGAAAAACTAAGGAAAAAACGGCAAATATATACGATTTTGTCAAATAGAGATTTTTCATTTCTTCGTAATTTCGAAAAAACGACTTGAAAATCTTGAAATTTACATAGAATATTTAATTTAGTAATATATTTACGTTTATTTTGAGTTTTTTTTTTTATTTCTTTGCAATTTTGAGTTATTTATAGACATTTTAGATTTCAAGGTTTCTAAGTCCTAAAAGGGTTGATTTTGGGTTTTAAGGCCTGAAAATTTTATACAACGTTAAATATACGTTACTCTGACTAAATTCAAAAAAATCTCGAAAATCTGTATTCACAATTTTTTTTATAGTCATTTTCATTATTTCGGCAAAATGGCCAATATTGAGATATTCAAGTCCAAATAGTTGGTAAAATGAGATTTTAAGACCTGAAAATTTTAATATAATGTTAGTCTTGCATTAATTTAACTTAATTAAAAAAAATCGGCGGAAAAAAAGTATTTTAGATTCTGAGCGTAGCGAGGGAGCTAATAGTTTTACAATGTTTATTTTTTTTTTTCTGTTAACAAATTTACCATAAAGAGTAGTCCGATCTTTACAAGCTTACATGGTTTCCTGTAGCAAATTTTATCTAGTTGATACTTTAAAAAGATTATTTTTCGATTTTCTCAACAGTTTTGTAATGCGTAAGGAAAAACTATCAAAAAATGACAAAAATACGGCAAAAATACGATTTTGTCAAATCAAGATTTTTCATTTCTTCGTAATTTCGTAAGATCATATTTAATTCTATATTTAATCTTTGATGTGATATTTGTTAAACATAGGTAGGTACTTTGTATATAACCATTGATTATATATTATAATAATATATAATCAATGATATAACTAATATTAAGAGTTATGAATACTACACCGAAGCTACCCTCAGAATCGTTTTATTGAATGCAATGATTTATCTTTACTTTCAAATGCAATACATCTACTAAGAGTATCCTGCCCAGTAGTGAAGTGCATCCACCTCTACTGACATCCGACGAGCTAAGTGCACCTTTTTTTTAACTTTATTTAATGTTTACAATTGTTAATTATTACATTTGTACTTGGTTTATATAATGAAATTATATTTTTATATATTGAAATATTATTCAGGTATACGTTTTTAGATTCAATTTACAATATCTTATAAGATTTATTGAACCTATTAGTAATTGGTTTTATAATGATTCGTTTTTAAATTTTGAGTGATAGAGGAATTCTATTGTTTTTAGAATAATGTTCATTTTTTTCCTCTCCATAATTAACTTTTTGACCAGAAGGAATCGAGTAGTCTTTTTTGATAGCAAATTAATTCTTGTTAGTACTTTGAAAACATTATTTTTCAATTCTTCAGTAGTTTCTTCGAGCGTAAAAAAATTACTTTTTATAAAGGAAATATTTTATAAATGAAGATAAAATAACAAATCAAATATAAAAATGGTTACTCATTTTTTTTTTTTATTGTTCTTACACCGAAACTTCGTTCAAATCGTTTTTTGAATACAACGATTTATCATTGCTTTCAAGTTTAATATATCCACTACCAATAATATTCTACCCGACAATGAGTGAAGTGAATATTATTTTTATTTATTTATGTAAGCGTACACTTTTTTTAGTCGAGAAAAAGTTTTCGGTTAAAGAGATTTCTAGCAAAAAATGTATTTTAGTTTGTACTTCAAATATGTAATTTTTTGATTTTCCCAGTAGTTTTCTTTAGCGTAAAGAAGAACTACCAATAATTACTGAAAACCATTATAAATTAGAAAATTATAATATCAAAAACTTCAAATTTATACTAAATTTTTACTATAGCACTATATTGATGTTGTAAAAACTTTAAAACTTTACCACTTTTTAGTAATTTTTATAACATTGTAAAATTTTATTCGATTCTTTTATGTATGCCTATGTTAGAAATTTATAATACCTATGTATACATTTTTTTTTTGTTACAAATGTATTGTATGGTTGATATTTTAAATAGATAAATTTTTGATTTTCTCAGTTGATTTTTTAAGTGTAAAAGAGAACTATCAAAAATAACAGTAAAATTATAAATTGGAAAATAATATTATACCAAGCTTCGCTCAGAACCGTTTGGTCAAATAAAATAATTTTTCATTTTTTTCAAATTCAATGCATCCACCACCAATATATCAGATGGAGCATGTTTAGGTAAATGGCAATCGTTGAGTTGACTCCCAATTTCGGGTAAATATAAAATCATATAATAAAATTTACATAGAATATTTAATTTAGTAATATATTTACGTTTATTTTGAGTTTTTTTTTTTTTTATTTCTTTGCAATTTTGAGTTATTTATAGACATTTTAGATTTCGAGGTTTCTAAGTCCTAAAAGGGTTAATTTTGGGTTTGAAGTTTCAATATGTTTGGATTTTTTCCGTTACAATTTTTGTCTAATACATTTTTCAAATCTAATTGTTTTTCTTAACTTGTTGCGTTTTAAATTTTGTGGTTCTAAATAATAATATTATTCTGCGCAATTCAGCATTTAATCTACTTGTACTAAAATCACTAATAAAGATAATTTAGTACATCAGGTAATAGAAATATGTTATCATGTTATAAACTAATACTTTACTGTAATAAGTTAATAACTATATTATTATTATATATTTATACTACATTTATTTTACGTTACATACATATATTATATTGGTGACCGATGTATATGATAGGTATATTAATTTTATAGAAGGTACCTATAATAATTTTTGTATAATTGTTTTCATGTACCTACAATTAAACAAAACGAACGATAAAAATGGTAATCGTTGCTTTCTTCATTAACAACCAAAGAAAAAATGGACCGAAATATACTTTGCTCACCTTCTGAATCACGATCAGATATTTTTAGATTTTGGACATAGCAAGGGAACTAGTAATTTTACAATGTTGTTTTTTTTTTAACTTTTTTTCTACTTATTCCTATCGTTATCTACACACTTACCAATTTTCTGGTAGTAAATTACATCTAGTTGTTCTTTAAAGAAGCCATATTTTCATTTTCCCAATAGATTTTTCATGCATAAAGAAAAATTACGAAAAATGGCGAAAAACGGCAAAAATACGGTTACATCGAATCGAGAATTTTTATTTCTTCGTCATTTCGAAGATAATGTTTTAAAATCTTCAAATTTACACCGAATATGTAATTTAGTACTATATTCACGTTAATGAAATAAAAAAAATTTGTTTTACAATTTTGGGTTATTTATGGAATTTTAGATTTTGAGATATTTAAGTCCAAATGGTTGGTAAAATGAGATTTTAAGGCCAGAAAAAATTCAATGTAACGTTAGTCGTACATTACTTAACTAAATTTAAAATATCGACCGTTAAAAATTATTTTAAATTCAGAGCGTACCTATAAAATAAGATTTTTTTAATTTTCTATGGTAATTTGACTCCTATGAAATTAATCCTTTTCATAGTCATATTTTATTTAAAACTAAAAGGCGGGAATATAATGTACTTACTGCAGCAACAGCCTACAGTGCATTTCTAACTATATTAAATTCAATACATCCACCAAAATTATTTTATCTTATAAGAGAAGTACTTCCATCCCTTATAACACCCGACGAGTGAAGTGTTTCCACCCCTACGCTGGACCCGTTTATTTTTGTTTTTAATAATTCTTTCAGTTTTGACAGTTCATAAAGTCAAAATGAATACGAAACTAATAGTAACTTTCATAAGTATACTATAAAGATTAAAGTATCCATATATATTATAAATGTCATATTTTTTTAAAAATATATCTTATGCCAACTGTTTTCTACAATTTAATATTATTCGACTACCTCATATATTATTAGTCCGAAAATCACGATAAATTCTACGACAGTTATACTTAATAACAATATAATACGTAACTAAAAAATAACAATATTAATAGTTTTGGTCACGTATATACTTACGTAGATGCGTAGGTGGTAAAAATACGTAACCATAATAACAATAGGTACGTATTACTATGAATGATTTTCATCGCATACAATAAGTATTTACAGGTGCCTATTATTATTATTTTACACCTCTGCGTCGCGACATGATTTCGTAAAAATATTTTATCGATTTGATCGCGTCTTCCGATGTCAAACAATTGTAACTTCTTAGATTAATATATATATATGTATATAAATATATTTAATTAAATGTCTTTGTTAAATTTTATTGTTATCTAAGTCTAGGAGATAGTAAATATAAATAAGTACAACATATTACGTGTATATAGCATACATAAAAAATAAATTAATACCGTTCGGAAAATCGTATCTGTTTGCGAAAAACATCAAATTCGATTTGATTGTCAAGGGGAGACAAGTGAGAGGACATAAGAGCACACAGGGATAGAGTACTAGTGGTATGTATTTGTATTCCAAAATTTAGTTTTAAAAATGTATAAGAAGAAAAAAAGTAAAAACAAAAAAATGTTTAAGAAAAAATAACAAATAAAGACCTCCTAAAAGTGGTTATAGAGTTAGAACATCTTTAAAATAGATAAATAACAACATGTTAGAAACAACCATATCGGTGTTTTGTAAAATATTTATTAGAAAAAAAAATAAAAAACAATGTTTTATGTGATATAATTTACTAAAGTAGCAAAAAACCCCAATAATATTGTTTTTAAAATGGTATTTATTCAATTATTGTTTTTAATAGGAGTTTTAACTTTAAATTCCTTTTGAATGTTTTTTATTTATTTTTGTTCTTCGTAATCATAATTTTGAACAAGTATTTTGATAAAACAAAATAATACTCACACGCGGAAACATTTTTAAATTTATTTTAAAGTATATTTTAATTTTATTTCAATTTCTTAACAATTTCCCGTACAAAACCTTTCAAAAATCAAATAGGTACGGCTCTAAGCCCAAAATACAGGACAAGATCGTCGAGTGCTATATTGACAATATTAATACGATTTACAAAAACCAAAATAGGTACAAGTCCTAAGTCCTATATATTACAGATAATAATTGAGAATTTTTCACAAGAAATTATTAAAGTAGGTTCCTCCCTGATCTAATTCTACTAAAAATAATGTCTAATATTTATCAATTATTAAAAACATTATGTATTTTTTTGTCTTTTTATTATTTTATTCGTATTTATTGTCGCCGTATTTATTGTCAACTAACTTTATTCTACAGTCAATACATCAAAATTACACTATGTAGAATTAAAATTAATTTAAAAATTGTGATAGTTTGATTGTTTAGAGGTTAAAATCTATTATCAAATTTAAAGATGAGAATATTATCTGTGTTTGTAAGATTTAATTTTTAATTTTTTTTCCACTTTTAGATAATTTTTGAGTCTCTTATTTTTACACTGAAAATATTTAGTACCTATTCTTTTATCGATTCGTCGTTTATCACTCTATTTATCCAATATAAATAAGTACACACTACTTGTCTCGGAACTATCATCGTATATTTTCCACGTTTACTAATGAATTGACCTTTTTTTTATTACTTTTAATATTATACAGTGTTCTTTTTTCAATTCGGAGTTTTTTACTGTATCGATTATATACTTCTTTTCTATTGGAATGTTTTATTATTGCTAAAGTTCAATAGACACAGATACGCGGTGTAACTCTACCGTCTCGGAAATATCGTATATTTTCAAAATTTTTCAAATTGTCTGCTCTTTTGTCATAATTCATGAAGGTTTTAAAGATAGAAATTAGTATTTTAAATATTATAATTACAAATTATTATTTATATTTCAAATTTACATTTAAAAAAAAATCCAACGTAGAAACATAGACAAAGTTCTTATATTTATATTATTATAATTAATTGATAATAGGTGTTTAAACTCCAAATGTAACCGAAATTCCACAAGTCTACTTTATGGACAATATATTTATATATCCATCCCCACAGCCCATGATGAAAATTCCTGTGAATACCACTATTCCGGAAGTCGGTATTTTTCAAGAAGTATTACATAGTAAATTCATAGAGTACAACATTATAGTTTTTAAGAATTTAATGAAGTTAACAAAATTTTAGTATATGTGAGTTTCCGCACTTTTTTCCTGCACTATTATTCTTACTTCTTACAACGTGTACCTACGTATAAGTCAGTAAAGTAAAATAACACGGCAAATATGATATATTTTCGTGTTGAAAAGTGGCTTTGAGGCTGACAATATTTTGGGATATCACTAGCTGATATTAAATTTGTATAAAACCCAAACATTTCCTAGCATCTCCTCTTTAGATTAAAAAAAAGTATTTACGAAAAATGAATTCGTTCCATAGTTATGATTAGCGAAACATTTTCAAAATATATGAATTTTGATTAATCACAACTCTGACGTAAATTCACATTTCGAAAACTACTTCCATTAATCTAAACAGGAAATAATGCAAAAATCTTTGGATATTTACAAATTCAAAATTGGATCACATAGCTCTCAAAATTGTGTCAACCGTTTGAGACTTTTATTTATTTATTTTGACTAACTGGAACCGTTTAATGAGACCTTTTCTGAAGCAATACATTGGTTAAGTATATGATCGAAAGAAAAAATAACATCTTCATATTTTAAAAAGCAAAATTAGTTTTTTAGCTTGAATTATTATAAAAAAAATGTACGTTGATTGTCGCAACAATATCATATATACCTATACAATCGTTAAACATAGAGATATACAAATTTGAGATCTTTTTGATTGTACAACAATAAGATATCTCTTGAAGATTTCTTGTTGTTTCGCCGAATTTTTTTCACACTGTATAATAACATAATAAAGGTATTTAAAATTTTAATTAAAAACCACGCTGCAGACATCTCTATGCTCTTATCTTTATATTTTTTTAACTTTTAAAAATCAATTTTGATCAACTTTCTTATATTATCAATCAGTGACACACACTCATTTTCTGCAAGGGGTATCAGGACACTTTTACAACATACTCATCACCTATTAAATGTACCCAAACAATATTTTTAATCAATTTTGTTACTTAAATAACGTGCATAATAGATAATCTTATGGTTTATCAACAAAATATTGAAATAATACTAGTCTACCACCCACCATACTTATTATTATAAAGGTGTCAGTCGACACCCATGTACCCCGTGTGCGCCACTGTTATAAATTATAAATATTTCCAAGAAATTTCAATATATTTTTTGTTAATTTTTAATATTACTTGTTCATTTTTAAATCAGTTTTCTGTCTCTCCTGAAAAATGTAATAAATTAGAAATGTCTGGTTGTTACGCCCAGGTCTTCAATTATTAATTAATGACCAAGAGACTAATTGTTTTACTATCTCTTATCGTAAAAAAACTACCATTAGCCATAGGTGACTATACACAAAACTCAAATATTTAAGAGTTAATTGATTGAATTAATAACAAGCTAACCGCTTGGGGGAGGATCATAATAAAGGACGATTGTTTTGGATTTATCCAGACGCCAAATATCCTAGATCTAGGTAGTGTTGCTGATTGTACGAAAAGTAAAATGTATATAGGTAGTACACGAAATTGGAAAGTGTATACTGTATATAATAGGTACCTATATAAAACGTGTATATATATATATATATATATATATATATATAGTTACAACTTACCTTTGATACATCGTTTAAAACTTTATTTTATATATATTATATACGACCGTGTACATTTATTGATTCGTGCACTTAGGTAAAACGCAATCAATAAAACGCTAAAAAGCCCTATTTTTATTACTTGCTTCGAAATAAAGTAAGTAGGTACATATAAATAAATAGAACAAAAACATTTTTTTATAATTATTAATTACATATCATTTAGCATAAATACAATACAATCTAAAATTGAGACTTATAGCAATATAGCACTATTAAAACAAATTAAATATAATATATATGCTACACAAAATAGGTTAGGTATACGCATTAAAAAATTCAAAAAGTATTTGTAAACATTTTTTTAAATTTAATAAAATATAAAATAACAATATAAAATTTACTTTTTCTAAAACTTTTTATTTCAAATAATCTATTATTATGTACGTATATATTAATACATACGAATACTTATATATAATATATCATTGATTATATATACCTATATTAATCAATGGATATATATGTATACAATATACAGGAAGGCCACGGGAATAGGGACAAAAATAGATAGACATAACTCAGTGTATTTTATTCGTACAAATATTTTATTATATAAAAATAAGTGCCATTTTATTTTTAAAAAATAAACCTAACTGGTTTCAAGAAGTTATTAAGCATATCCATGTAACGGACACTATTGACAGTCACAGTGTTTTCTTGATCCTCATAAAAATAAGGACCGATGATTAACTTTTTTGAAACAGCACACCAAACAGTTACTTTGGGGCTGTGCAGCGGTCGTTCGTGGAGATTTTGAGGATTTTCAGAATCATAATAGGGGCAATTTTGCTTGTTCACAAAGCCGTCTAGGTGAAAATGTGCCTCATCACTTATAAACAACAGCATTATTTACTGAAAATTCTGAGCGCTGACGGTAATCAGTATGTTTCAGCTGTTGAACGATTGAAAACTTATAAGGATGGAACTTCAACTTACGGCTGATGATAAGTCGAATGGAAGAGGAGAAATTTGAAGAGTCTGAGCTTTTTTGCGCACCGAACGTCGTGGACTTTGAAGAACAGCTGCTCGTACCCTCTTCGTATTCTCGGGAAATTGTTACAGTATGATTGGGAACAGGTGATTTCTTTTTATTAACTGTCCCCGTTGTTCGAAAACTATGGATCCACCTCGTAATTGTTTTTCGATTGGGAACAGCACCGCGACTTCCGACGCTGAAGTGAAGTCTAAATGTGCGCTGCACCTTAACTACCGATTAATTGTTTTTCACAAACGCGTAGTCGTACGCAAACACACGGTGAACGACACTCCACTGCGCCATAGTGACAACTAAACGATATTATCTGACGGATCGAATGAGCTTATCTAGACCCTTTTACTCACATTCAACGTTGAGTTGTATTTTTGGCCCTATTCCCGTGGCCCACCCTGTACATATTATAGGCTAAATTTTTTTCAAGGAAGAGTGACCCTATATTATTTATTTTAGGTGAATACGGTCACCAGCAAAGACGTAGGTACCTACTCACGGGGAGTAATAGAATCTGACCAAGATTTCTATTTTAAAAATGGTTGACATTTAAAAGTTTTAAATTCAAATTTAAAGTCATTTTTACCTGAATTTAAAGAGAAATCTAATCACAATTTTATTTATTTAACCTCTCAGATATAAACCCAAACTGATTTCTTATAAAAAATCTCTCTACTGTGGCTCATAAGTTGTATCCCTATATAATTCTCACATTCCTGTACATCTCCTTTACCCTTAAATATTGATTACACAACTCTTTCTTCACACTTCTAGAATTTTTTTTTTCAACTAGTATCTTGTTAAAGAACTTTGAAAACTATCTTATACCTAAACTCCCTAATTCTTGCCGTACTTCTAATGGTACTCCATCTAGTCCTACTGTTTTCTTATATTACATTTCTGTACCTGCACTCCAAACTTCTCTTATTAAATCCACCATACCCAAATTCCACTGAATTCGATCGGTTGTCTCTCAGAAGCTCTTCATTTAATAATCATTTAAAATATTCTTTCCATTTCTTTACCACTATCTTGTCCTTTGTTAACATTCTCTATACATTTTTAAAATCCCTGGATTGTTTTTCTCTTCTCTTGGCCAGCTTGTACACTTCTTTCCCCCTTCTTTTGTTTCTAATCTCTCATACAACGCATCATATTTTCCTACTTTACCATTACTTACTGCACTTGTTGCTGTTTTACATGTCATCAGTAAACTAGGTTCATACTTCATATATTATACATAATTATATGCCGAATTAATAATAATTAATAATATAAGTACATTAACGATACCAATATTACTCTAGTATAGGGTGACCATATCTTGGAAATTTTAAAACGAGAACAATAAAAAAAGTCATTCGTAATAATTATCCGCCAAAATTTTCATAAATCGCTTTAAAAACGGCAATAAGCGAAAAGAATAGTCGTTCGTAATTTTTCCTCAAATAAAAAACGAGACAAAAAGCATTCCATTTAAAGTTTGTCAGGACAACGAGACGCAATCCTCAAAAAAGTACAATTCCGCAAAAAAATTGGACATATAGTCACTCTACCCTAGTAGCACTAGGACTCATTGGGTAATGTAGATTCCTTTTCGGGACAATAGGTAATCCTTATAAAATCCCAACAGCCCTCCTGGATATCGAATGTTCGATCCACGGAATCCTACCAAATAATCCTATTTGAAAATCACCAGGACTTAACAATTTATAGTAGGATATACTGCTTGGAGACTGCTATAGGAATCAAATTAACACCATTTAAAATTATAAAAATGTTTAAATAAGTTAGTCTCATAAATGAGAGGGCCCTGAGGGGTCCATCATAATGTCCTTCCATGGTGGGAGATGATCGAAAATACACAACAAATTTCCTTTTCAGAACCGGGGTTCGAACCGGCTGATGAGCTCTTGACTGTAACCGTAATAGGTACCGTATATGCCAGGGGCGAATCCAGAAATATTTTATGCGAAGGGCGCATACCCTTGAATGATTTTGTGGGTACCTATTTGTCTAAAATTATGTCTAAATAACATATTATAAGTATATATTTTCGAAATTTAGAGGGGGGGGCACGCCTACCTTAGATCTGTGCCTGACTATGTCATACCCACTTAGCAATCTTATTTTGATGAGTATATAGTAAGTTTTACTCGAATAATATAACCTCTTCAATGTTTGAAATGTACCTATATTCTACACATTATTATTTCGAATTCGTGCGTGGTACATATCTACACCACGGTTGTGTTTTCTTGTAATTTTAATTTTTCTATTATTATCAAACAAAAACTTAATTGTACAACAAAGTTCTTGTTGTATAAAAAGTAAGTAATATTTTCTTTTTTTTTTAATAGAATATCTTATACTATTGTTCATTGTATTATATTCATTTTTCTTGAAATTTGGGCTCCGTTTTATACGATAGTAAAAATAAAACACAATGATATAGGTAATAATATATAATACCTCCTATTAGTTATTACTTATGTACTTACTTAGTTAGGTATATATTATATTTATTTCCTGATATTTATAATAATGAAATCTTATATATAAAATGCTAACTTTTTTACTCGTATTTTCCATGAGAAAAACCTCTTATAGAAATTTAATTCCCCGGCCTGTTTTCTCCGCCGCTCGACGCGTGTTCCTTTACCGTTACCGTTTTCAAACTCTTTTCCAGTCGTTTTGAAATTTTTACGCATTTCGTTCCTCTGCGTTTTCACCTTTTAAATATTTTATATTTTATAATTTTTTTATACTACGAATAAATAAAATATTTTTATACTAAGAAATATAGACGTAGCGTGATCAAAATATTTGGAGGGACTAAATAACTAATTTTTATTTTTTTTTTTACTTATATTAATTTTTTTCCAGTGTAATTTATTAATATTATGTACAATTTCTATTGGATTGACCCTTTTATGCTAAAAATCACACTAGAGGGGCTTAGCCTGCCCCTAATTATTCCTATGTCTTAAATTATTCTATCCCTCTTTCAAAATAAGTATTAAAATATATATCGACCTTTTTTTTTTATACCGATAAAAATATAGAAGACATAATCCCCCCGACCCCACAAAAAAAAATTCTGTCTACGGTATTGTAAGAATGTAGGTACCTATCGGGAAGTTCTGACTAAGCATTAATTGGGGACGGAACAGTTAAAATACATCCGGGAAATTTCTGATAGGTGCAAAACCGGAATGTCCTGGGAGGATATATGCTGTTTGGGTACGTACATACTATATACTAATCATATATTACGAGTATTTTGGGATTCTTTCTTTTGTCAAGTCTAGACTTTCTGTTGTGAATCCCACTTGGGATAATAATGAAATTGTACAATAATTCCTTCTTAGACTGCGGTCTGCGGATTTTCGGTACTACTTATAGCAATATGCTGCATTGGCATTAACGAGTTAAAAATTAAAATTAAATTTAAAAATTTTGATGACTTAAAGTTTTTCATTGTCATTCAAGGAGTAGCTGGTATAAAAATGACTTAAAAGGGACTTAACATCACTTTGCCTCCAAATTTCGCTAATGTTTTTAAAGAAAGTATTGAGTGCAAGGCCGCGCGTACATTGGAGAGTATTGAGGTTTGAGCATTGAGTGTCAAAAGTTGAAAGGTGCACACAATGCAGAGCGTTACTATTGAGCGTTGTGGTTCATTTAATGTCTAGAATATAAATATTTTTATGTGTTCATTATTTCAATATTCATCATGTCGTTCATTGCGGTAGATTGTCTTGCGATTCCTTTAGACAATCAAATTTTACGAAAAAAAATGTTGGAAAAGAAAAGGTTTGGAGTTCGTTCGTCCCATTAATCGTCCCAAGGAAATTTACGGAGAATTTTATCATTTATTTTATGACTTAGGGGATTGGAAGCAGTCATTTATTATGGGGTTGTGTATATGGACAATTATTTGAATTATTCACATTATGCAGTGTGTATGTGTGAGTAGTATTTAGTCTTTAGTGTGTGTAAATACTTTTGGCATGTATTCACTCGCTCGAACATGCACAAGTCAATAAATACGGTTACCGTATTTGAAAAAACACTAAATCCCAACATACCGATTGTCCTAATAAACGATAAGGATTCTGAAAACTGGTCTGAATTCATCGTGAAATCGACTTTAGAACGACTTTTTCACTTTTTTATTTTTTTCCCTTGATTTTCACAAAAATTTAAATTGTCAATTTTTAAATTTCCGTATATATTAACTTAATTTTAGACGGACTTAGAACATTTTAGACTTAAAAATCAAAAATGTCGAAAAATCTATCCAAAGTAGACAAGTTCAGCATCACTAGATCCATCCAGTGGCGTATTTAGAAATTATTTACGGGGGGGGGGGGGGAATGAAATAATTAATCATAAGGTGACCGAGGTGATCATACGGTTCACGAATACGGTGCGGGCGTGCTGTTATCTATAT